>BNST01001922.1:0-19466 GCA_019650275.1 Xylocarpus granatum | reverse complement strand
GCAATTTTAACTCTCTAAATTTTAATATTACCTAGTTTTATTACAAATTTATTCATTGCACTATGACGTGATCAAAACTTTTCATTCTCTCAAATTTAGATAAAAAAAAGTGGACAACATTCGTTATAGGTTTTGAAGATTAAAATACAGTAATATGCTATCATTGAAGTAAGTATAACTAAGATTTGGCGCCTTCAACTGCTTCAAACTCCCCTAGTTATCATGATTAGCTGCAAGGGCATGTAACACTATTCGCTCAATTAGTTACTATGGTTACCAGACAGGCCACTGATTCGATTATCCCTGAGGTACAACTCTTCCCGATTTATTAAATTCGCTAATCCTAGCAGAAATAAAATGAATAAACAATAGTCAATATGAATTTAAAAAATTAATTATTTGACAAAGTCATTAATTAAACTAAAATAGTTATTTTAGTATTTCAATTTTTAACTCAAAATAATAATATTCTATGTCAATAAAATATCAAAGAATTTATAATGATATATCCAAATTCTTACGGGTCATTTTTGTTAGCTAGTTTGTTTTATAATAAAATAGTAGTATTTATTATATGCCAATTATTAGTTTATTTAACGTTTAAATGAAAATAAAAGTAATGTATTTTGACTAAAATTTTTGGATATGAAGAAAATTAAATAAAATAATCATATGTTACAACAAATTTAAATGTAGTTAAAATCCAAACAAATATTTATCATTCTTAAATACATGAACATAAAATTTTAGTTTTGCAAATTTAAATAAAAATTATGATAATGAAATTGAGAAAGCTACCAATGCAATCATTAAGAATGAAAAGTTAAGTCACAACGAAAAGAAATTGAGGATAATATTAATAGTCAATTTTCATCTTTTAGTAGAAATCAAGTTTGTGTTTGAAAACTATGTATATAATTTGAAATTAGATCAATCATTTGAACTTGGTAAATTATAAATAAGTAAATTATAAAAACGTTAACAGAAGTTAAAATATTTAGTTTTCATCTTTCACTACATATAAGATTGTTAAAATTGAGCTCCACTTTTTAAAAAACTATGCATTTTATTCCAATTAATAACTAAATTATAAATACGTACGATGTTAATTTTACATAACTTATTATTTATAACTAGAAATAAAAAAAACTAAACTTCAATTTATCAAATTCATACATTACCTATCTCAGCTAAGGATCTATTTATATTAGTGAAACGTTGATCCAAAACTCTTAAATTTGTCAAATTTGATAATCTTGCAAAAAGAAAGAAAAAAGTTGAATTCAACAAATATTGTAGCATATTAAATTAGTATATTACTAGAAAAAAAATAAATGTCTCCCACTAAAATTTTATTCCAATTAATGCTATACACATCCTAATCTATTTGGTTACTGAATTATTTAGTTTCAAACCTATTATTAATGAAGTAATTAATTAATTTATAACAATATCTTATATTAATTAATTATTATATTTTATATTGCAACATAATCCACCTTAGATCATGTAATTTAGTATTTTAATTTTTTTAACAGAAAATGTTAATATTTTATATTAATTTAACTAAATTTAGTGTAGCTCCAATATAAATAAATATTTTTCATTTTCTCAAACTTCAATAACATGTCAAAAAGCTATTAGTGATAACATATGCTGTGATATTTAATATTTAAGCATGCAATTTTAACACTCAAAATTTTAATATTACCTAATTTGATTACAAATCAGTTTTATTGCATTATGATGTAGATCCAAAATTTTAATTTTCTAAACATTTATGTTAAAGAAACCAGACAACAATCGTTAAGGATTTAGAAGATTAAAATATGTCATATGATACCATTGAAGTAATTATAACTAAGATTTAATGCCTTCAACTGCTTCAAACTCCCCTTAGCTATCACGATTAGCTACAAAAGCATGTAAGATTGTTGGCTCCATTAGTTTAATGTGGTTACCACCCAAGCCACTAATTCCGTTATCGCTGAGGTACAACTCTTCCGGATTTATTAAATTTGTTAATCCTGATTGAAATAAAATGAATAAACAATAGTCAATATAAATTTAAAAAATTAACTATTTGACAAAGTCATTAATTAAACTAAAATAGATATTTTAGTATTTCAATATTTAGCTCAAAATAATAGTATTTTATATCAATAAAATATCAAAGAATTTATAATAATATATCCAAATGCTTACGGGTAATTTTAATTAGCTAGTTTGTTTTATAATAAAACAATAATATTTTAGATTATAACATAATCCACCTTAGATCATGTAATTTAGTATTTTAATTTTTATAACAGAAAACATAAATATTTTATATTAACTTAACTAAATTTATTGTAGTTACAATATAAATAAATATTTGTCGTTTACTTGTAGTCACAATACAAATAAATATTTGTCGTTTACTTGTAGTCATAATATAAATAAATATTTGTCGTTTACTCAAACATCGGTAGCATGTCAAAAGCTATTAGTAATAATATATGCTGTGATATTTAAATATTTAAGCATGCAATTTTAACTCTCTAAATTTTAATATTACCTAATCTTATTAAAAATCTATTTATTGCACTATGACACAGATCAAAACTTTTCATTTTCTCAAATTTAGATAAAGAAAGTGGACAACAATCGTTATTGGTTTTAAAGATTAAAATATGATAATATGCTATCATTGAAGTTATTATAACTAAGATTTAACGCCTTCAACTGCTTCAAAGTCCCCTACCTATCACGATTAGCTGCAAAAGCATGTAAGATTATTGGCTAAATTGTTTACTATGGTTACCAGCCAGGTCACTGATTCTGTTATCGCTGAGATACAACTCTTCCAAATTTATTAAATTTGCTAATCCTAGTAGAAATAAAATGAATAAACAATAGGCAGTATAAATTTAAAAAATTGAATATTTGACAAAGTAATTAATTAAAGTAAAATAGTTATTTTAGTATTTCAATTTTTTAGCTCGAAATAATAATATTTTATTTCAATAAAATATCAAAGAATTAATAATAATATAACCACATGCTTAAGGATCATTTTAGTTGGCTAGTTTGTTTTATAACAAAACAATAATATTTTTTACGCGCCAATTATTAGTTTTTTTAATGTTTAAATGAAAATAAAAGTAATGTATTTTTACTAAAATTTTTAGATAAGATGAAAATTTAATAAAATAATCATAAGTTATAATAAAATTAAATACAATTAAAATCAAAGAAATTTAGGTAAAGAAAAAGGATAACAATCACTGTAGGTTTATTAAATTTGTTAATCCTAGGAGAAATAGAATGAACAAACAATAGTCAATATAAATTTAAAAAATTAATTCTTTGCATAAGTAATTAATTAAATTAAAGTAATTATTTTGGTATTTTAATGTTTTAACTCAAAATAATAATATTTTATACCAATAAAATATCAAAGAATTTATAATAATATATCCAAATACTTACGGGTCATTTTAGTTAGCTAGTTTATTTCATAATAAAACAATAATATTCTTTAAATGCTAATTATAAGTTTATTTAATATTTAAATTAAAATAAAAGTAATGTATTTTGACTCAAATTTTAGGTTATGATGAAAATTTAATAAAATAATCATATGTTATAATAATTTTAAATGGAGTTAAAATCCAAACAAATATTTATCATTCTTGAATACATGAACATAAAAGTTTAGTTTTGCAAATTTAAATAAAAAGTATCATAATGAAATCGAGAAAGTTGCCAATGCAATTATTAAGAATGAAAAGTTAAGTCATGACCAAAAGAAATTGAGGATAACATTAATATTCAATTTTTATCTTTTAATAAAAATTAAGTTTGGGTTTGAAAACTAGGTATATTACTTAAAATTAGATCGGTCATTTGAACTTGGTAAATTATAAATAAGTAAATTATAAAAAAGTTAAAAGAAATTAAAATATTTAATTTTCATTTTTCAATACATATAAAATTGTTAAAATTTAACTCCACCTTTTAAAGAACTACGTATTTTATTCCAATTTAGAACAAAATTATAAATAGATAACATGTTAATTTTATGTAATTTATTGGTTATAATTACAAATATGTAAACTAAACTTTGATTTGTTAAATTCAAACATTACCTATCTCAGCTAAGGATCTATTTATATTATTCAAACGTTGATCAAAAACTCTTAAATTTGTCAAATTTCATAATCCTGCAAAAAGAAGGAAGAAAGTTGTATTAAACAAATATTGTAGCATATTAAAGTAGTATATTACTCGGAAAAAAAATAGGTGTCTACCGCTAAAATTTGATTCCAATTAATACTAAACATGTCCTAATCTATTTGGTTATTGAATTATTTAGTTTCAAACCTATTATCAATGAAGCAATTAATTAATTTATAACAATATTTTATACTAATTAATTATCATATTTTATATTACAACATAATTCACCTTTGATCATGTAGTTTAGTATTTTAATTTTTTTCATATGAAATATTAATATTTTATATTAATTTAACTAAATTTAGTGTTGTTAGTATATAAATAAATATTTGTCACTTTCTCAAACTTCAGTAACATGTCAAAAGCTATTAGTGATAACATATACAGTGATATTTAAATATTTAAACATGCAATTGCAACTCTCTAAATTTTAATATTGCCTAGTTTTATTACAAATCTATTTATTACAATGTGACGTAGATCAAAACTTTTAATTTTCTCGAATTTAGATAAAGAAAAAGGACAACCATCACTATAGGTTTTCGAAATTAAAATATGGTAAAATGCTATCGTTGAAGTGATTGTAACCAAGATTTAACGGATTAAACTGCTTCACACTCCCCAAGCCGTCATGATTAGTTGCAAAGGCATGTAATATTATTGGCTAAGTTAGTTTACTATGGTTACTGCCAGGCCACTGTTTTTGTTATCACTGAGGAATAACACTTCTAAGCTTATTAAATTTATTAATCCTGGTAGAAAGAAAATGAACAAACAATAGTTAATGTAAATTTAAAAAATTAAATCTTTGCATAAGTAATTAATTAAATTAAAATAATTATTTTGGTATTTCAATTTTTTAACTCAAAATAATAATATTTTATGCTAACAAAATATCAAACAATTTACAATAATATATCCAAATGCTTACGGGTCATTTTAGTTGGCTAGTTTATTTTATAGTAAAACAATGATATTCTTTACATGCTAATTATTAGTTTATTTAAGGTTTAAACGAAAATAAAAGTAATGTATTTTGACTAAAATTTTACGATACGATAAAAACTTAATAAAATAATCATATGTTATAATAAATTTAAATGCAATTAAAATTCAAACAAATATTTATCATTCTTAAATATATGAACATAAAATTTTCGTTTTGCAAATTCAAATAATAATTATGATAATGAAATCCACAAAGCTACCAATGCAATCATTAAGTCACAACCAAAAGAAATCGAAGATAATATTAATATTCAATTTTCATCTTTTAGTAGAAATTAAGTTTGCGTTCGAAAACTACATATATTATTTGAAATTAGGTCAACCATTTGAAATTGGTAAATTAGAAATAAGAAATTATAAAAGTTAAAAGAAGTTAAAATATTTAATTTTCAACTTTCAATACATATAAAATTGTTAAAATTTAGCTCCACCTTTTAAAGAACTATGTATTTTACTCCACCTTTTAAAGAACTATGTCTCCCACTAAAATTTGATTTCAATTAACACTAAACACATCCTAAACTATTTGGTTACTGAATTGTTTAGTTTCAAACCTATTATCAATGAAGCAATTAATTAATTTATAACAATATTTTATATTAATTAATTATCATATTTTACATTACAGCATAATCTACCTTAGATCATGTAGTTGGGTATTTTATTTTTTTTAATATAAAATGTTAATATTTTACATTAATTTAACTAAATTTAGTGTTATCATTATATAACTAAATATTTGTCACTTTCTCAAACTTCAGTAACATGTCAAAACCTATTAGTGATAACAGATGCAACGATATTTAAATATTTAAACATACAATTGCAACTCTCTAAATTTTAACATTGCCTAGTTTTATTACAAATCATTTGTTGCACTGTGACGTATATCAAAACTTTTAATTTTCTTGAATTTAGGTAAAGAAAAAAGACAACAATCACTATAGGTTTTCGAAATTAGAATATGGTAAAATGCTATCGTTGAAGTAATTATAACTAAGATTTAACTTCTTCAACTGCTTCAAACTTCCCAAGCTATCATGATTAGCTGCAAAGGCATGTAATATTATTGGCTGAGTTAGTTTACTATGGTTATTGCCAGGCCGCAGAATCTGTTATCGCCGAGGTATAACTCTTGTAGGTTTATTAAATTTATTAATCCTAGTAGAAATAAAATGAACGAACAATAGTTAATAAGAATTTAAAAAATCAAATCTTTGCGTAAGTAATTAATTCAACTAAAATAATTATTTTAGTATTTTAATTTTTTAACACAAAATAATAATATTTTATGCTAACAAAATATCAAACAATTTACAATAATATATCCAAATGCTTACGGGTCATTTTAGTTGGCTAGTTTATTTTATAGTAAAACAATAATATTCTTTACATGCTAATTATTAGTTTATTTAAGGTTTAAACAAAAATAAAAGTAATTTATTTAAACTAAAATTTTAGGATATGATGAAAATTTAATAAAATAATCATATGTTATAATAAATTTAAATGTAATTAAAATCCAAACAAATATTTATCATTCTTAAATATATGAACATAAAATTTTAGTTTTTCAAATTTAAATAATAATTATGATAATGAAATCGTGAAAGCTACCAATGCAATCATTAACAATGAAAAGTTAAGTCACGACCCAAAAGAAATTGAGGATAATATTAATATTCAATTTTCATCTTTTAGTAGAAATTAAGTTTGCGTTTGAAAACTACATATATTATTTGAAATTAGGTCAACCATTTGAAATTGGTAAATTATAAATAAAAAATTATAAAAAAGTTAAAAGAAGTTAAAATATTTAATTTTCATCTTTCAATACATATAAAATTGTTAAAATTTAGCTCCACCTTTTAAAGAACTATGTATTTTATTCCAATTTAGCACTAAATTATAAATAGGTAAGATGTTAATTTTACATACTTTATTATTTATAATTATAAATACGTAAACTAAACTTCGATTTCTTAAATTCAAACATTGTCTATCTCAGCTAAGGATCTATTTATATTATTCAAACGTTGATCCAAAACTCTTAAATTTGTCAAATTTGATAATCTTGCAAAACGAGGGAAGAAAGTTGCATTAAACAAATATTGTAGCATATTAAATTAGTATATTACTCGAAAAAAATAGGTGTCTCCCACCAAAATTTGATTCCAATTAGTACTAAACACATCCTAATCTATTTGGTTACTGAATTATTTAGTTTCAAACCAAATGTAGGAACATCAGAATTAGCTATTCATATAAATATTAGGAAATTTAGTATCTATTCCTGGTAGATACCATTGCTGCAAAGAATCAATAATCAAAGAATTGGGTTAGTGCTAAAAAAATTTTTTCTACCATGTCTATATTTCTACATATGCATGAACAGTTATGTTGGTGGGCTTAGTGGGCTCCTGACTTACGTCGGTATCCACAACAAAATTGAATTTTGTACAATGCCACCATGCATGAATGCATATTAACTTTCTACATTGTTATTTTCTACATGAAATTACATTTCTACAATGCAATTTACAATTATTTAATACCCTTAATCAAAAGTATCATTATTAATTATTCTAGATAATTTATCTGCTAAGAAATTTTCATTAGCCTTTACATGTTCTATTCTACATTCTACTCCTGTTATTTTTAAATAATCTATAAATTTTATCCATCTATTGGTACTTAATTTTACTAGAATTTATTTTATTATAGAATTTTACTATGGCATTACAATCAGTTCTTAATGTATATTCTAATTTGTCAAACACGAAAATTTTGGTATCAGAGCAAAAACTCTCAAAGAATAATCCTCTCCTGATACCAATCCGAAATTGGTATCAGAGCAAAAATCTTACTTCTAAATCTGTTGTTTGGAATTCTTTTATTAAGTTAAAAGACTTGAAGAATTTGCAGCTGAAGTACTAGGCAGGCTCGACTCTCTGCAGAGAGTTCGGAAGCAGGGTAAGACCTAGGTGTACGTTGTAAGTTCAGATAGTCTGATAGTTTGATATTAAGAACTAGAAAACTGTTTAGAGAAAAACATTTATTAGAACTCTTTTTAGTTAATTAAAAGACCTTAGGATTGGAAGCCGAAGTTCTAGGCAAGTTTAGGCTACTACAGGGGCTTAAGCAAAGTAAGGCCTAGCTGTACGTTGAAAATCCTTAGAGTCTGATAATTTAATGGAAAAGAGTTAGAGTAAAAATAGATCTAAGTTAAAAATATTAAGCCTTTATGATTAAGCAAATTTTCCTGAAAACGTGATTAGGTTGAAAAACTCTTAAAGAGGTAAGCTGAAGTACTAGGCAGAAGCTTGGAGGCTGATAAGACCTAGGTGTAAGCGAAAACTTGCGGAGTCTATTAATCTGATATAATGACCAGTAAGGAAGAAGAGGTACTTCATAGGCTTGATTACTTGGACTTAGATACAGGAGGAAGATACCATAGGAAGAGGTTTGTAGATAACTTGAACATAGTTTGTTTTTCTTGTGAAAATCTTAAGCATAAGTTTCACTCGGATAATCCACAGCTGAATACTATTTCTGATGAATTTAGAATTATTAAAAGTCAAAACCTTTTAGACAAAACCCATTAGGTAAAATGAGTCTAGAAAAAGACCCTTTTATTTAAAAAATTTAGAAATTACTGAAAATGAAATAGTAGGCCCAGCAATAGGTTTTAGCAAAGACATGAATAGCTTAGGATCTGTAGCAGGAGTTCCCTATAAAACCATAATTAGGCATAATAATACAATAATTTCTTTATTATTAGATATAATAAAAAATTAGTAGCTTTAGAATATAGTCTAGAAAAATTACCAAATAGAAATCAAGATCCATTATTTGTAAAAACCATAGAAAATATTAATGAAAAATTAGCAAATTTATCTTTAGGACCTAAACCAGTAGTAGGAGGATCTAAAGGAAAAATGTTAGTTTGGAAAAAGTGGGAATAGAATGTCACTTAGAAGAAGTAATACTACAACTTGTATAGATAGACAAGGTAATATAACTAGGAATAATGAAAACCGTAGAAATAGTACTAGTATAGAGAGACCATATACTTTGATAGATAGAATATTAAGAAGACAGGATAGAGAAGGAAATAATAATTTAAGGTTAGAAGAAGTAATAGACCTAGAAAGAAATTTAGATTTATATAATCAGAATCAATTAAGATTATTAAATCCCAGGATATTATATAATGTAGGAGTATTAGAATTTAGATCATCTTTAATAAAAATATCCACAGAACAACAGATTAGTGTAGTAGATGGCCAAACTAAGATGATAGACATAGTAAATAAAGAAACCATTAGAAAATTAAAATTAGAAGGAAAAAGATTAGTACATTCTGGGATTAATAGTAATAGGAGTAAAAGGATTAACTAGAATAGGAGTAGGTACTAAAGTATTAATTGTATTATTAGATAATAGTTGGATAAAAAATATGACTAAAGCAGTATTAGGAACAATAGAAGTAGATATGAATAGTAACACAGGATTATTTTATTATTCTCCTAATATATTAAAATCAATAAATGACTTAGAAAAATTAAAAATAGGAATACAAACTAAGGGATATGAAGATTATGAAGGAGATAATTTAAATATAACTATAGGATATTTAGGAAGAGCTAGTAATAAGTTAGGAAATAAATATAAAGTAGACACTGATAATGTAATAAATAGTTTATCAACTAGAGGAATTAGAATGATTAAACCGGAAACAATAGACCCCACAAGGTTAGCAGGATTAGGATGGAATCTTCAAAAGTTTGTAGAAATAAACACTAGCAAAACAGTCTTAACACCAGAAAGTAGCTCTATATATATAGATTTAGATGGAAACCAAAGCATAAGATTTGATAATTTTGTAGAACAGAGAAATGTAGGAACATCAGAATTAGATAGTGATGAAGAATCAATAGAAAGGAATATACCTACTATAGGAAGAGATTAAAATGTCTTTAAACACTGATTGTAATACTCATAGGGAAATCATTAATGGTTTACTTAGGATAAACTTAGACAGTAGAATAAATATAGCAGCTTTTAGAAATATGTTAATGGTAGAAATAGAAAGATTAGAGGAAAGGTTAATACAGATAGGATTAAATAATATATTCAGAAATAGAATAGAGTTAAGATTAACATTATTAAAAACACTGGAAAATTGGTTAAAACATAGTCTTGTAGCATCTAGATTATAGAATAATGGAAAGACAAAAAATAAGAAAGTTATATAGTAAATATCCAGATTATGACTGGACGGTAGACTTTTTAGAAATTCCAGATTTAGATGACTGTAGTCTATACATAGACATGGTATATGGAGATGAGTATCCTAAGATAGGAAATAAGAATAATAAAAAATATGAACCAGTAGAAAATATGAAAGATGTAGAATTAGTAAATAGAAGAGAAAATAAATTAGATGAAGAAAAGGTAGAAAATAAAATAATGATAGGAGAAGATGTAGATTTATTAGAAATCCTTAGAAATGGTATAAATACAGAAGAATATATATTGCCCTTAGAAGAATTAGATACCCCTAAATATGATAATTACATAGGAGATAGGATATTAGCCAGTACATCTTCAGGAGTAGTAAATAGTCCAGAAATACCTCAAATAGAAATACCACCAACTAGGACTTTTCCAGGAGCAGACAATAAACCTGAGAATAAAATATGTATGCCAGAGATAAGAGGTAGAGGATATAGTAGAAAATTTCCATACGAACAAATAACTTTACCATCAGCCTTAGCAAATAGTGGTAGTATGCTAGTATTAAGTAGTCATCATCCTCAATTATGGGAAGAAGTAATAGCAAAGTGGGAATCTAGTACTGTTTTACATCTAAGTACTTTTAATTTTATAGACAATCAAGAAAAGGTAAATTATGTAGAAAATTTATTAGGAGAAGTAGCAAAATTATATTTTCAATCATGGAAAAAAGATCATAGTGATTCTTATAGAGTATTAGTAGCTAATGCAGATGTAACAGAAAATATAGCTAGTTAAATTAGACAGATGATTTTAGGATATGATCAGTATAAAGGAAATACAGAAATGCAAAATAGAGCACTACAGGATTTAGAAAGATTACATATAGATAACATGACCCAAATAAAAGACTTTAGTAATGAATATCTTAATCTAGCAAGTAAAACAGGTAAAGCTTTTACAGATGGACAATTAAGTAGTAAATATTTTTTAAAATTACCACCTCCTTTTAATACAATTTTAGCAGAAGAATGGAATAAAAAATATGGTAGTACATTCCAGATAGGTGTAGGTCCTAGGATTATTTTTACCTTTGAATACCTAAAAAATCAGTGCATAGTAAATGAGATAGCTAGACAAGTAAAAAGTTATAATTATTGTAAAAATGTATATATTCCAGGTATATATAAATAAGATAGAAGAAAGAAATACTTTAGGAAAGCTACTAATTATAGAAAAAGTATACCTAGAAAAAACCATGTTAGTAAATTCAAAAGTAAAAAGCCATCTATTAGGAAATGTAAATGTTTTATATGTGGTCAATTTGGTCATTATACTAAGGAATGTAGAAGTAAAAAAGGAGATTTAGAAATAATGACAGTATATAAGGATTTAGAATTAGAAGATGAATTTGATATTATTAGTATAAATGGTAGTGAAAATAGTAATGATAGTGACGTATTAAGTATATGTGATAACAATGAGGAAATAGATAATCAAATCAATTTTGAAGAACAATTAAAATTATTATCTCTGTAAATTGCATTGTAGAAATGTAATTTCATGTAGAAAGTAACAATGTAGAAAGTTAATATGCATTCATGCATGGTGGCATTGTACAAAATTCAATTTTGTTGTGGATACCGACGTAAGTCAGGAGCCCACTAAGCCCACCAACATAACTGTTCATGCATATGTAGAAATATAGACATGGTAGAAAAAATTTGTAGCACTAACCCAATTCTTTGATTATTGATTCTTTGCAGCAATGGTAGGTACTTCACAAAGCCCACAAAGCCCAAATTCCTTTTTCTTTGGTCCATATACACTAAAAGTGTTCCCCACTGGAACAAATCTCTCTTTCAAGGCCAAAGCCCAGTTGAAGCCTGAGCAGAAATGTCTTGTCGATAATCTGTGGAATTTTAATCCCAGATTAAAGCTTGACATGCTTCATGCTCTTTGTTGTTACCTTGATCTCAAAAATCAAGAAGAAAATTTGAGATCAATGCTTCTGGCCTCTCCTAATCCTCTCACACCCCAAACACCTTTCATGATGCAAAAAGAAATAAATATCTTGAAAGCAGATGTGAGTGGAAAAAAGGAAAAAATAAAAGAGCTTGAGCAAAAAATTGAAAGAATACAAAAAGAGCTCAAAGAGAGAAAAGAAAAAGAAGAGGAATTGAAAAAAGAAATAGAAATCTGGCAAAAAGAGAACACAGAGAGATTTTCAAAAAAGAAATTACTTGAACCCATCTTCAACACTCCCGCAGAACGCAAAGTACTTGGGTATGTTTTGACAGAAAAAATGACAGAAATGATAGAAGCCCAAGAATTCATGAGGCACATAGCATTAACTGGTCCAGTAGAAGATTCCTATCCCCCCGGAATGGGCTTGATAGCTTTGCATTATAAAGCCCAGGACCATGATCTTCCTAATATATGTGTCTGTTCTAAGGGATTGATTCTATTCAAGGCAACAGCCCATTTGGAACATTGGAATGACTCTGCTGCTCCTTTTTCATTGCAGCATTTGTTTGAAATGGGATTTCTTGCAAGGATAGTGGTTACCAAACAATCACAGGTAAAGAAATTTATTGAACCATTGTCCTGGAAGTTGTCTTATATCCTGCATGCTTATTATGAGCATAAAAAGGTTGGTAGTGGTATTGGGCCAGGATTTATAGATCTTAGAATATGGTCTATACCAGCCAGCTACTCTGCAGGATATCCTGAAGAATCAAAGATGGAGATTCTAATAGATGTGTTCCCATTCTCTGAGCCCACACTTTTATTAAGGACAAAAGCCCAATGGAGAGAATGGATAGAGGATTCTGACCCATCAGTAATAATGAACATAATCAATGTCAGAAATCTGCTATTGTCCTCCCAAAAGGCTAGAACTTGGACCCATGACTATCCTATGCACATGGAGGATAGTAAGATGAAGGTGTTTACCAGATACAGGAATTTCACATTATATACACCTTATTTGGGCCAAATACATGAAGATCCAAGCAGAGAAGACCATTTTCATTCCATCAGAGCCCATCTTGAGATAAAGTATTTTGGAGATTTTCAAATTTTATCTGACATAGATGGAATCTCCTCTGATGATGACTTGATAGACTTGGAAGATGACTAGCTCAGAAAAGCCAGCACACCAAGGAAAAGCCGCCCGACAAAGCTGCCACAAGATTCTTTTACTTTTTGTAATTTTGTTTACTTTATGTAACCATAGTTTCTTTTTTAAACCATGGTTCTATCTAACCATTGTAAGTTACTTTTATTAGTTTAAGCTTACTTTTTAGTTAACCATAGTTTCTTTTTGTAAACCATGGTTTTAGTTAACCATGAGTTAAGTTAACTTTTTTGTAACTATAATTTCTTTTTACAAACCATAGTTTTATCTAACCATGAGTTAGTTTTTAGGTTGTATATAAAACCTTCAGTTGTTCAATGAAAGCAGAACGATTTCATAGCAAAAACCCTCTTATTAGCAATCCCTTTCCTACTCTAAAAATTTCAGCCTCTCAGAATTCAAAGGTAATTTTTTTTCCTCTGATGAATACTCTTCCTTGGATTCCAATGAAGAATAATCATTAGTCTGCAAGAAAAAGAGCCAAGACAAGCCGCCCGACAAAGCTGCCACAAGATTCTTTTACTTTTTGTAATTTTGTTTACTTTATGTAACCATAGTTTCTTTTTATCAACCATGGTTCTATCTAACCATTGGTTAAGTTACTTTTATTTAGTTAAGCTTACTTTTTAGTTAACCATAGTTTCTTTTTGTAAATCATGGTTTTATTTAACCATGAGTTAGGATACTTTTAATAAATCATCTGTCTAATTTGACTAGTTATATTTTCTGTTACATCTGCATTAGCTACTAATACTCTATAAGAATCACTATGATCTTTTTTCCAAGATTGAAAGTATAATTTTGCTACTTCTCCTAATAAATTTTCTACATAATTTACCTTTTCTTGATTATCTATAAAATTAAAAGTACTTAAATGTAAAACAGTACTAGATTCCCACTTTGCTATTACTTCTTCCCATAATTGAGGGATGATGACTACTTAATACTAACATACTACCACTATTTGCTAAGGCTGATGGTAAAGTTATTTGTTCATATGGAAATTTTCTACTATATCCTCTACCTCTTATCTCTGGCATACATATTTTATTCTCAGGTTTATTGTCTGCTCCTGGAAAAGTCCTAGTTGGTGGTATTTCTATTTGAGGTATTTCTGGACTATTTACTACTCCTGAAGATGTACTAGCTAATATCCTATCTCCTATATAATTATCATATTTAGGGGTATCTAATTCTTCTAAGGGCAATATATATTCTTCTGTATTTATACCATTTCTAAGGATTTCTAATAAATCTACATCTTCTCCTATCATTATTTTATTTTCTACCTTTTCTTCATCTATATTTATTTCTCTTCTATTTACTAATTCTACATCTTTCATATTTTCTATTGGTTCATATTTTTTATTATTCTTATTTCCTATTTTAGGATACTCATCTCCATATACCATGTCTATGTATAAACTACAGTCATCTAAATCTGGAATTTCTAAAAAGTCTACTGTCCAGTCATAATCTGGATATTTACTATATAACTCTCTTATTTTTTGTCTTTCCATTATTCTATAATCTAGATGCTACAAGACTATGTTTTAACCAATTTTCCAGTGTTTTTAATAATGTTAATCTTAATTCTATTCTATTTCTGAATATATTATTCAATCCTATCTGTATTAACCTTTCCTCTAATCTTTCTATTTCTACAATTAACATATTTCTAAATGCTGCTATATTTATTCTACTGTCTAAATTTATCCTAAGTAAAGCATTAACTATTTCCCTATGAGTATTACAATCAGTGTTTAAAGACATTTTAATCTCTTCCTATAGTAGGTATATTCTGTTCTATTGATTCTTCATCACTATCTAATTCTGATGTTCCTACATTTCTCTGTTCTACAAAATTATCAAATCTTATACTTTGATTTCCATCTAAATCTATATATATAGAGCTACTTTCTGGTGTTAAACTGTTTTGCTAGTATTTATTTCTACAAACTTTTGAAGATTCCATCCTAATCCTGCTAATCTTGTGGGATCTATTATTTCTGGTTTAATCATTCTAATTCCTCTAGTTGATAAACTATTTATTACATTATCTGTTCTACTTTATATTTATTTCCTGACTTATTACTAGCTCTTCCTAAATATCCTATAGTTATATTTAAATTATCTCCTTCATAATCTTCATATCCCTTAGTTTGTATTCCTATTTTTAATTTTTCTAAGTCATTTATTGATTTTAATATATTAGGAGAATAATAAAATAATCCTGTGTTACTATTCATATCTACTTCTATTGTTCCTAATACTGCTTTAGTCATATTTTTTATCCAACTATTATCTAATAATACAATTAATACTTTAGTACCTACTCCTATTCTAGTTAATCCTTTTACTCCTATTACTATTAATCCCAGAATGTACTAATCTTTTTCCTTCTAATTTTAATTTTCTAATTGTTTCTTTATTTACTATATCTATCATCTTAGTTTGACCATCTACTACACTAATCTGTTGTTCTGTGGATATTTTTATTAATGATGATCTAAATTCTAATACTCCTACATTATATAATATCCTAGGGATTTAATAATCTTAATTGATTCTGATTATATAAATCTAAATTTCTTTCTAAGTCTATTACTTCTTCTAACCTTAAATTATTATTTCCTTCTCTATCCTGTCTTCTTAATATTCTATCTATCAAAGTATATGGTCTTTCTATACTAGTACTATTTCTACGGTTTTCATTATTCCTAGTTATATTACCTTGTCTATCTATACTAGTTGTAGTATTACTTCTTCTAAGTGACATTCTATTCCCACTTTTTCCAAACTAACATTTTTCCTTTAGATCCTCCTACTACTGGTTTAGGTCCTAAAGATAAATTTGCTAATTTTTCATTAATATTTTCTATGGTTTTTACAAATAATGGATCTTGATTTCTATTTGGTAATTTTTCTAGACTATATTCTAAAGCTACTAATTTTTTATTGATATCTAATAATAAAGAAATTATTGTATTATTCTGCCTAATTATGGTTTTATAGGGAACTCCTGCTACAGATCCTAAGCTATTCATGTCTTTACTAAAACCTATTGCTGGGCCTACTATTTCATTTTCAGTAATTTCTAAATTTTTTAAATAAAAAGGGTCTTTTTCTAGACTCATTTTACCTAATGGGTTTTGTCTAAAAGGTTTTGACTTTTAATAATTCTAAATTCATCAGAAATAGTATTCAGCTGTGGATTATCCGAGTGAAACTTATGCTTAAGATTTTCACAAGAAAAACAAACTATGTTCAAGTTATCTACAGACCTCTTCCTATGGTATCTTCCTCCTGTATCTAAGTCCAAGTAATCAAGCCTATGAAGTACCTCTTCTTCCTTACTGGTCATTATATCAGATTAATAGACTCCGCAAGTTTTCGCTTACACCTAGGTCTTATCAGCCTCCAAGCTTCTGCCTAGTACTTCAGCTTACCTCTTTAAGAGTTTTTTCAACCTAATACACATTTTCAGGAAAATTTGCTTAATCATAAAGGCTTAATATTTTTAAACTTAGATCTTTTTTACTCTAACTCTTTTCCATTAAATTATCAGACTCTAAGGATTTTCAACGTACAGCTAGGCCTTACTTTGCTTAAGCCCCTGCAGTAGCCTAAACTTGCCTAGAACTTCGGCTTCCAATCCTAAGGTCTTTTAATTAACTAAAAAGAGTTCTAATAAATGTTTTTCTCTAAACAGTTGTTCTTAGTTCTTAATATCAAACTATCAGACTATCTGAACTTACAACGTACACCTAGGTCTTACCCTGCTTCCGAACTCTCTGCAGAGAGTCGAGCCTGCCTAGTACTTCGGCTGCAAATTCTTCAAGTCTTTTAACTCAATAAAAGAATTCCAAACAACAGATTTAGAAGTAAGATTTTTGCTCTGATACCAATTTCGGATTGGTATCAGGAGAGGATTATTCTTTGAGAGTTTTTGCTCTGATACCAATTTCGGATTGGTATCAGGAGAGGATTATTCTTTGAGAGTTTTTGCTCTGATACCAAAATTTTCGTGTTTGACAAATTAGAATATACATTAAGAACTGATTGTAATGCCATAGTAAAATTCTATAATAAAATAAATTCTAGTAAATTAAGTACCAATAGATGGATAAAAATTATAGATTATTTAAAAATAACAGGAGTAGAATGTAGAATAGAACATGTAAAGGCTAATGAAAATTTCTTAGCAGATAAATTATCTAGAATAATTAATAATGATACTTTTGATTAAGGGTATTAAATAATTGTAAATTGCATGTAGAAATGTAATTTCATGTAGAAAATAACAATGTAGAAAGTTAATATGCATTCATGCATGTGGCATTGTACAAAATTCAATTTTGTTGTGGATACCGACGTAAGTCAAGAGCCCACTAAGCCCACCAACATAACTGTTCATGCATATGTAGAAATATAGACATGGTAGAAAAAAAAATTTTTAGCACTAACCCAATTCTTTGATTATTGATTCTTTGCAGCAATGGTATCTACCAGGAATAGATACTAAATTTCCTAATAATTTATATGAATAGCTAATTCTGATGTTCCTACATTTGGTTTGAAACTAAATAATTCAGTAACCAAATAGATTAGGGTGTGTTTAGTACTAATTGGAAACAATAATATATCCAAATGCTTACGGGTCATTTTAGTTGGCCAGTTTGTTTTATAATAAAAAAATAATATTCTTTACATGCTAATTATTAGTTTATTTAAGGTTTAAACGAAAATAAAAGTAATGTATTTTGACTAAAATTTTAGGATATGATGAAAATTTAATAAAATAATCATATGCTATAATAAATTTAAATGCAATTAAAATCCAAACAAATATTTATCATTCTTAAATATATGAACATAAAATTTTAGTTTTGCAAATTTAAATAATAATTATGATAATGAAATCGAGAAAGTTACCAATGCAATCATTAAGAATGAAAAGTTAAGTCACGACCCAAAGAAATTGAGGATAATATTAATATTCAATTTTCAACTTTTGTAGAAATTAAGTTTGTGTTTGAAAACAACATATATTATTTGAAATTAGGTCAACCATTTGAACTTGGTAAATTATAAATAAGAAATTATAAAAAAGTTAAAAGAAGTTAAAATATTTAATTTTCATCTTTCAATACATATAAAATTGTTAAAATTTAGCTCCACCTCTTAAAGAACTATGTATTTTATTTCAATTGAGGGCTAAATTATAAATAGATAAGTTGTTAGTTTTAGATAATTTATTATTTATAATTATAAAAAAGTAAACAAAACTTCGATTTACAAAACTCAAACATTACCCATCTCGGCTAAGGGTCTATTTATATTATTCAAACGTTGATCCGAAACTCTTAAATTTGCCAAATTTGATAATCCTACAAAAAGAAGGAAGAAAGTTGTATTATACAAATATTATAGCATATTAAATTAGTATATTACTCAAAAAAAAATGTGTCTTCCATTAAAATTTGATTCCAATTACTACTAAACACATTCTAATCTATTTGGTAACTGAATTATTTAGTTTCAAACCTATTATCAATGAAGCAATTAATTAATTATCATATTTTATATTACAACATAATCCAACTTCGATCATGTAAGTTAGTATTTTAATTTTTTTAATAGAAAATATTAATATTTTATATTAATTTAACTAAATTTAGTGTAATTACAATATAAATTAATATTTATCATTTTCTCAAACTTCAGTAACATGCTTACAACTGTTAGTGATAACATATGTTGTGATATATAAATATTTAAGCATGCAATTTTAACTCTCTAAATTTTAATATTGCCTAATTTTAGTTAGCTAGTTTGTTTTATAATAAAACAATAATAT
>BNST01001919.1:0-40794 GCA_019650275.1 Xylocarpus granatum | reverse complement strand
CAGAAATAGTAGTAGGTTGTTAGATTCAGAGGAGTGAAATGTATTTAAAAAAAAACTCTCCTTCTCCTGTTCAGAAGCTTCTGTAATAAATCTGAACTAGAATATCCAAGTAACAGAAAGCCACAATATAAATCGAGGGTTCTCTCCCATTTCCCGGGGAAGTTTAACCTCTTTGTACCTGTGGTAACTTTGTTCTGTGAATGGATATAAAAGTTCAAATTTTACTGCTGCCCTTCTGATTTCTGTACCTCGCCCTAAAATCGGTATCAGAGCAAAAATATTCCAAAAAATTCTCTCTCTACAAATTTCCAACCTCTCTCTAAAATCATCCTTCAGAATTCTCAGGTAAATATAATTATAACATATTTCAATATGGTTGAGAGTCTCTCCCTTATTGATCTTATTCCATATCCCCAACGCCGTTGAAACTCCGGTTCTTGGTTTCTTTAAAAAACTTAGGTAAATTTAAATTTTACAAAAATTTGATAAGTACAGTAGTTGTTAAAATGATAGTTAAAATACTATTCATCAGAAATAGTAGTAGGTTGTTAGATTCAGAGGAGTGAAATGTATTTAAAAAAAAACTCTCCTCCTCCTGTTCAGAAGCTTCTGTAATAGATCTGAACTAGAATATTCAAGTAACAGAAAGCCACAATATAAATCGAGGGTTCTCTCCCATTTCTCGGGGAAGTTTAACCTCTTTGTACCTGT
The DNA here is from genome assembly GCA_019650275.1 of Xylocarpus granatum. Lineage (NCBI taxonomy): Eukaryota > Viridiplantae > Streptophyta > Magnoliopsida > Sapindales > Meliaceae > Xylocarpus > Xylocarpus granatum. The sequence continues at coordinate 40,083 of BNST01001919.1, read as the reverse complement.
GGTAACTTTGTTCTGTGAATGGATATAAAAGTGCAAATTTTACTGCTGCCCTTCTGATTTCTGTACCTCGCCCTAAAATCGGTATCAGAGCAAAAATATTCCAAAAAATTCTCTCTCTACAGATTTCCAACCTCTCTCTAAAATCATCCTTCAGAATTCTCAGGTAAATATAATTATAACATATTTCAATATGGTTGAGAGTCTCTCCCTTATTGATCTTATTCCATATCCCCAACGCCGTTGAAACTCCGGTTGTTGGTTTCTTTAAAAAACTTAGGTAAATTTAAATTTTACAAAAATTTGATAAGTACAGTAGTTGTTAAAATGATAAGTTAAAATACTATTCATCAGAAATAGTAGTAGGTTGTTAGATTCAGAGGAGTGAAATGTATTAAAAAAAAACTCTCCTTCTCCTGTTCAGAAGCTTCTGTAATAGATCTGAACTAGAATATCCAAGTAACAGAAAGCCACAATATAAATCGAGGGTTCTCTCCCATTTCCCGGGGAAGTTTAACCTCTTTGTACCTGTGGTAACTTTGTTCTGTGAATGGATATAAAAGTTCAAATTTTACTGCTGCCCTTCTGATTTCTGTACCTCGCCCTAAAATCGGTATCAGAGCAAAAATATTCCAAAAATTCTCTCTCTACAAATTTCCAACCTCTCTCTAAAATCATCCTTCAGAATTCTCAGGTAAATATAATTATAACATATTTCAATATGGTTGAGAGTCTCTCCCTTATTGATCTTATTCCATATCCCCAACGCCGTTGAAACTCCGGTTCTTGGTTTCTTTAAAAAACTTTGGTAAATTAAAATTTTACAAAAATTTGATAAGTACAGTAGTTGTTAAAATGATAAGTTAAAATACTATTCATCAGAAATAGTAGTTGGTTGTTAGATTAAGAGGAGTGAAATGTATTTAAAAAAAACTCTCCTCCTCCTGTTCAGAAGCTTCTGTAATAGATCTGAACTAGAATATTCAAGTAACAGAAAGCCACAATATAAATCGAGGGTTCACTCCCAATTTCGCGGGAAAATTTAACCTCTTTGTACCGTGGTAACTTTGTTTGTGATGAGATATAAATAGATTCAAATTTTACAGTTCCGGCCTTCTGATTTCTATACCTTCGCCCTAAAATTGTATCAAGCAACAAAAATATTCATCTACACAAAATTCTCTCTCTTATACAATCATCCAGTTCCAGAATTCCCAGCTAAATAATAATTAATAACATATTTCATATGATTGAGAGTCTCTCCCTTATTGATCTTATTCCATATCCCCAATGCTGTTGAAACTCCGGTTGTTGGTTTCTTTAAAAAACCTTTGGTAAATTTAAATTTACAAAAATTATAAGTACAGTTAGTTGTTAAATGAAGGTACTAAAACACTATTCATCAGAAACAGTAGTAGGTTGTTAGATAAGACAAGTGAAATGTATTAAAAAAAAAACACTCCTCTCCTGTTCAGAAGCTTGCCTGTAGTAGATCTGAACTAGAATATTCAAGTAACAGAAAGCCACAATATAAATCGAGGGTTCTCTCCCATTTCCAGGGGAAGTTTAACCTCTTTGTACCCGTGGTAACTTTGTTTTGTGAATAGATATTAAAGTTCAAATTTAATTGCCGCCCTTCTGATTTCTATACCTCGCCCTAAAAATTGCTATCAGTGCAAAAAATTATTCAAAAAATTCTATCATCTCTATCAAATTTCCACCTCTCTCAAATCATCGTCATAAATTCCCAGGTAAATAAATTATAACAATTTTCAATAGGCTTGATAGTCTTTCCCTCATTGATCTTATTCCATAACTAAATCCAAAAGCCGTTGAAACTCCGGTTGTTAGTTTCTTTAAAAAACTTTGGTATATATTTAATTTTAAAAAATTTGATAAGTATACGTAGTTGTTAAAATATAGCTAAAAATACCATTCACAAAAATAGTCAGCTAACAGGTATGTTAGATCAAGAGGAGTGAAATATTCAAAAAAAAACACCTCTAATATACTGTTCAAGAACCCCACTACTGTAAATAAATCTGCAAAGAATAACCAAGCAACAAAAATACCAGATTCTGGCGCTAGTTAACAGTATGTGTTACTAACAATGACTATCAGACTGATGACAACTTTATTTATTCACAGTTTTGCATTTTCTCTAAGAAACACAAATGAATCATGTTTCTCTCTCTCCCATTTCCTAAGTTTAACCTTTTTGTACCGTGGTAACTTTGTTTTTTGAATGGATTTAAAAGTTCAAATTTTATTGTTGACCCCTATGATTTCTCTCCTACTCGCCCTAAAATTAGTATCAGGGCAAAAAATATCCCAAAAATTCTCTTCTCTAAATCATCCTTTCAGATTCCCAGTAAAATAAAATTATAACATATTTCAATATGGTTGAGAGTCTCTCCCTTATTGATCTTATTCCATATCCCCAACGCCGTTGAAACTCCGGTTGTTGGTTTCTTTAAAAAACTTAGGTAAATTTAAATTTTACAAAAATTTGATAAGTACAGTAGTTGTTAAAATGATAGGCTAAAATACTATTCATCAGAAATAGTAGTAGGTTGTTAGATTCAGAGGAGTGAAATGTATTAAAAAAAAACTCTCCTTCTCCTGTTCAGAAGCTTCTGTAATAAATCTGAACTAGAATATCCAAGTAACAGAAAGCCACAATATAAATCGAGGGTTCTCTCCCATTTCCCGGGGAAGTTTAACCTCTTTGTACCTGTGGTAACTTTGTTCTGTGAATGGATATAAAAGTTCAAATTTTACTGCTGCCCTTCTGATTTCTGTACGTCGCCCTAAAATCGGTATCAGAGCAAAAATATTCCAAAAAATTCTCTCTCTACAAATTTCCAACCTCTCTCTAAAATCATCCTTCAACAATTCTCAGGTAAATATATTATAACATACTTTCAATAGGTTGACAGTCTTGTTCCCTTTTGTCCTTTGATTCATATGCCTCAAACGGCTCACCGCGAGGGCTAAAGACGTCGCGCTGTTGAAATGAACCAGATACTACTTTTACATTGAACATTCTATGTCCTAATATGTCTTCAAAGGTTAGAGAAGGAAAAACTTCAGGGAAGCCAACTGATGTTGAGAATTTAGTGGCCAATATTTCAGAGGAAGTTCAGGTTTGTTTCCAACGAACAAATAAACCATAGATTGAAGTCCTGAAGTATGTTGGGAAAGAATGTTGTGAGAAAACCACAATTGGCGCAAGCTGATGTAATTGGTTGAGATAGATTATGGTTCTTTTCCTTGCATTTGCATTTGTATTTATTTTTCGTTGTTTTGATTACAAAGGTTTGTGCAATAAGTTTCGATGATGCACTAGTAAAGAGTGAATTTGAGAGATTGGCTAAAGCTTTTGCTGGAGGAGCTACTGTAAGTTCTCCACCTTTACCACTAACAGCTTTAGTTGTTCAGGTACTAGCACCTTTAGTCCTTTACCTGATTTTATACTCTAATTGGAAGTTGTTTGTTTAGTTGGCTACCTTGCTTCTATTTTGGTGCATGTCACATTTTACGTGAAATTCTAATTTTGCAAGTTTGTAGGCCTGGCTTAAACTGTAAAAGAGCCTTACTTTGTGCCCCATTTTTTATGAGGCAGATTAAATTTGCTGTTATGCAATTTTTCTTTTCATTTGTTTTTGGTTTGTGGCCTGTGTGGGAGATATGATTTTAGGTCTTTCTTATTGTTGCTGTCTTTATCTTATTATAGTAATAATAAAACCATTCAATGAGCACCTTTGATGTTTGGCTTAAGCACACTAAAATGAAATAATTTGAAAACTTATCACATTATACCCTTGCTGTTAATCTTGGCCTATTGAGATTTATGGGGCACTTCTTGGTTGTTGCCTCATGGTTAGCTTGCATTTACTAAAATAACAACACTTTTTGTTATGGCAGGTTTGATCCTGAGTGTGACTTTTAACAAGTGTTTGAATTGTCTTGCATCTTATACCAGCAGTCATATACTTTTGTCAGCTTTGTAAATGATTGTTCCCTACATTTATGGCAAAATTTTCATAAAGCTGCTCTAGACGGAGGCTTGTTCAGTTAAGTAATGAGTTAATTTAAATCTAGGGAGAAATCAACAAGAAGCAAGGCTTTGAGCCTCTGTTGTCCTTCCATTTGTTCTTTTTTTCATGTGTATATTTAGGTTATGTGGGTTTTTTGCATAGGATCTTATCATGTCATGTTCTTCAGGAACTTCAGGGCTATAGACCTGGATGAATGTTTGGCAATGCATGATACTAGTTTATCCGGACACAAATTGGACAAAAGTAGTTTCTAAAACTCAGAACCTCAAAAGTTACATATCAAATAACAGATGCTTTTGTGTCACTCGATTAAACATTCTGGAATGCAATGCACACTTTAGAATTTATATCAGAATACACTGACAATAAGGACTAGGAGAAGGAAGTTGGAAGACTAAATGTTTCAAAGGTTCAAGAATACTTGGTGCTTTTCTTTCCTAGTACTTTTTGGAATATGCAAGGCAAATTTACTCTGGAGAATTATGTTGGATTATGGGTATGCTTGGTAGTATCTACTAGACCATATTATTTCAAATGAACTAGACTATAATAAATTATAATGGATTGAAATAGATAATATGGTATTACTTTTGGGGTTGACTTGTACTGTGTGTAGATAAAATATTATTTTATTATTTTATTATTTTATACTATTAGATCATAATTTTATTTATTTAAAATAATATGATATTATATTTCATTATACAATAATATATTATCTTATTATTTAATATAATGTATATTATTATATTAATATTCTAATATTTTAATGTGAAAAAAATAGACCATTGACCAGTGCAAAAGTGACCCATGGAGAGGCAATAGTCACTTCTGCACTCATTTGCCTGCCTTATTTTCTCCCTGTCCCTCTTAAACTGCTGCCAAACATGGATGAATTTGGATTTTATGTGAATAGTGCAAGTAGGGCAGTCCAATGTAGCCAACCAAACATACCATATATGCCATCATAAATTCTCAACTATTGGCTACATTTGTCCTGTAATAATCTTTGGCTTAAGCCTAAGTAGCTTCGCCCATTTTTGTTGTAGGTAATATGCTTTATATATTTTGGTTTTCTGTTATATGGGTGTTGGTGTTTATGTAGGATCACCAAGGGATATCCAATGTAGCTGCAGCTGATGCTCCTTTGCGCCTGCTATCCATTCCAAAAGCATATGGTAGCCCTGAACTAGAGGGAACTAACGATGTTACAGAAGCGAGAATTCATGATTGTATAAGCAATCTTCGATTCTGCACATCTCCAACTGCTTTTTTCCAGGTGAGTCTTTTGGTCATTGTTTTACCACTTGCTCGGTTGCAAAGTTTTGCTGTAATGCTGAATATCTTGCAAGTGCAAAGGATTATTATCTGCATATTAAATGAATTCATGGAAGTATAACTTTACTGCAAGTTAATACCTTAGCTGCAGAGAAACTATATTCGCTGGCTAGGGATTGGGCTGATTTGGGTCCTTATACCTTGCTATTTGATGTATGCTGTGGTACGGGAACAATTGGGCTTACTTTAGTGCATTGTGTTGGTATGGTAATAGTCAGCTACCTAGTTATTACCTTTTTCATCTGTTTTTGATCTCATTATTTCTTGATACATTTATATGATGAATTATGCAATACGAATGAAACTTCATCTTTCAATAATAATCATATAAAATGTGTCTATAATGTAGTGGAAGTTTATTGAAATGGTAAACAAGGAATAGTTTATTTGGATTTGCATATGAAGTAAAATGACTCTCTTTTTTCATTTTCTTTATGATTTTGAACTATCTTGACTTCCTAATTTCCAAGCTATCGGCATGGAAATGAATGTCTTTGCAGTTTTCGATGCTCGTTGAAATGCTGAAATTAATGGCATAAAAAACCGTAGATTTGTCTGCGCAAGGGTCTGATTTTGATTTTCCTATTCATAAGATAAAAGTTATGATATAGTTGATTATAAGTTGGGTACAGGACTAAGATATAATAGTCTTTGAAAAACAAATTATGAGAAGAGCAACTTCTTATTCTCTGGAGTTGATTAATGAAGTCTAATTTTGATTAGTAATTTTATCTTTCATTTTATTTGTATGAATCAACAGGCAGAGGATGTGATAGGATCTTTATTGAAAGAGTATGTAAATGTCCCTCAAAAAGTGGAAAGTTATTTCATGGAAGACACATTCTCGGCAGTTGAGTCTCCGGGTATCATGGAAAATACCATCCAAGAGTGAGTGCCTGTGTACTGAAACTTACTAGTAATTTCAATATTTTCTTCTTTCAGTTTGTTGGCTGAGAAAATACAGGAAAAGAACTTTTTTTAATTCGATTATACTTTAGTCTCGCTTGTTAAATGCTGAAAAAACATTTCCTTTATTATTCGATCAAAAATATCCTCTTTTTACATTCAAATTCTCTCTTTGTTATCTTCCCTTAATGTCAAAACTGCAAGATAAAGAAAACGATGTCACTCACTCGCGATCAATTTAGAAAGGCTGGGTTGGGAATGAATGCGTTCCCATCTCCTTTTCTAACGCCTCAACCGGAAAGGCGTTGTCCTGAATAAAGTGGATCAGATTGTAATTCAAACGGTCAGCATAAAGAAAAGGAGATAAATGTGCAAGTTCTTCTAAGATGCAGGTCGGTAACAATTTTCATGTTTTCAGTCCTCCTTATTCAGTTATTTTCTGACGAATCAAATTTTAATTTCACTCTTAATAAATTAGAGAATTGAGGATTGTATCTGTACTCGCTATAATCCATCAACTTTAAGGGTTCTGTTAAGAAGATCCATTCTAATTCAGATGATGTTGCTATTTATAAAGATTGTTATTCTGTCATGCCTGTGGATATTAAAAGGAAGAGTTGTGCTCAGCCCAGGTATCTCTTGAGCGACGCAGCTTAATTCAATGGGTTATCGGAATATGACCCGATTTCGGCATTGGTTCCGACTGAACCCAAGAAGACAAGTACTACAGCTGTTAACAAGCAGGATGTTGCAGTGTCACTCACTGGAAAAGCCTCCTTCAAATCAGGTTAATTTGTCATTCTCTCTTAATTTTTCCAGCCGAATATTAGCCACATTATAATATGTTTGAGCATTAACAATTTGATATTTATCCGATTGTGGTTTTGAGAGTGTCATTGCACTGTAAAGGACGTGAAGGAAAATTGAGAAAACACCTATCCAGAATGGATGGTAAGCAGCAGGTGCGATTTATTAAGACATGAACTTGGAAAAATTTTCAAATCTGCCGTTTTTCTTATATTAGGGTCCCAGTGAATATTATAATTATTTAAAATTAAAAATTATAAAATTGAGATTATTAATAAACAAGGCATTCTATTTTGGAACTCAACACCAAAATCGGAATTGAACAACGAATCGATACGGGTACCTTATTACATAGGGTAGATTTTCTCACATTTCTACGTAAACTCAGATTCCAAAATCGATTTTGTACACACTCTAAAAAATATATATTATCTCATATATTATATAATTTATTTTAAATAAAAATTGAATGAAGATTTTGAAAATGAGAAATGCTGATCACGAACAGCTGCATGCTGCGAGAGTAGAAGTTTAAGATGTGATAATGTTTTCATAAATTTACTTACTTAGCAACATGCAGATCATACACTAGAATAATGTGTTATAGAACCTGAGTTTGTCCATCTTTTAGCGTGCCATGGATTGTCTTGTTTCCCTCCTACTGATCTGTATTATTGTAAAATAGAGTTGCGATGTTGATCTACTTGGAGGGCCATTGGACGTTGAGTACAGGGAGGAAGACAACTCATGTATACGTGACGGGCCCGAGCTGAAGCAGTGTTTTATGGATCAGTGCCCCTGTGATGTCTCCGCCCAGTTATTGTGCAAGATTTCCTGAATTTTGTAGGCATTTGAGATAGAAAAAAGTTTTACGAACATGAATATAGACATTCTTGTGTTTTCCACATTCCATTAATTGCTTGAAATTCTTTTTCATCTTGCATTTCATGTTTGGGATAGGTATTAGATTTAATAGAAATATATAAGTTAAATGCCAGGAGTCCGTGCAAGGGAAGCGGGGGAGATAAACAAGGGCTTAAACATAGAGTGGATCAGTTGTATTTGGTATGCTAAAACCTTCACAACTTATGAACTGTAGGAGCAACATCTGGCATGCGGGACTGGTGCTTGTGCAGTGGTGGTTGCTGCAATTCTGGAGGGTCATGGTGCGAGTCTGAAACTGTTTTTGTAGACTCTCAATCAAATATCTTTTACGAGATTTATTTTATCCCTTGTTTTCAAGAACCAATAACTACATCGGAAATGGGAATCAAACAGTCGGAAGTCTTTTGGGTTTGGATAGATAATGCTTACTGCTATGTCATCATGCTCATGGGAAATGCTTCTTTTGGCAGGGTATTCTCTTTAAATCTGGAAAGAAAAAAGAAGGGCATGAGTGTTGGTTTTGTGAGTTTTGAAAATGCAGAACACTTGAAAAGTGGAGTGGAGGCACCCATTGTTAGACAATGTTTAGTGTTACTGTTTCTTATTGGCTTGCTATAATTTTTTGACTGTTATATGAGTATGTCAATGTGACGGAAACTGGAGGGGATATCTATTGCCAACAAGAATTTAAAGGTTGCTGATGTCATTCCTCAATCATTTGGGAAGAAAATCAAATCAACTGTGGCTCTCCTCAACAACACCTTGCAAACCAGTGAATCTGCATTGGCTGGAGAGATTGCTGGGGTCTCCTCATCTTCAAATGAGGATGGTAAAAGCAATGATGACAGTTCTGCAGTAGATGGTTCAGTCTCGAGGGCTAGAAGTGCACGTGATGTTGTGACACCCCTTCCTCATATGCCTTACAGCGATCAATTGCAACACAAAAAGAACTCAATCATTCAAATGCTCAAAAAACTTGTTAGAAATGCCAATTCGTGATTTGCCCTTCATTTATTGTGCAATATTCTGAACTTTATTTTTGTCCTGCTGCAGATTTCTTCAGTTATAGAAGAGAATAACCTGCTAAAGACAACGCACCAAGATGCTAAGAATGAACTTCAGTCTGTGTACCATCTTGGAACGAGGAGCTGCAAAAATGCGTAATGCGGATGCCTTGTTAAACAAGCACAGCAGGCTTAGTTCTTTTTCATTCATTTTTGACTAAGATTTAATGCCGTATGAAATTTGCTAAATTCACCGCATTCGTTTTACAGCTGCTCCCATTCTATCTTTTCCATTATTGTCCATATAAAAGCAGCAGCTGTGGGAGATGAGGAGCTTATTAAATGTGGCAAGCTTAATCTTGTTGATTTGGCAGTATCAGGAAGCAGCTGAAAAATCTGCTTTATATAAGGAAGCACTAGATTCGTATTTTATTAGAGTTACTTCTTTAGAGTGCTTCTTTAGAGAGCTCAAATGAAGAATTCAAGAGGCAACTAGTTGAAGCAGAAAATAAAGCTTCCAATTCCTCATCGGAGAATGAGTTCTTAGTTGAGACAAACAATCAACTCAAGAACAAGGTTGCAGAACTTGAGAAATTACTAAATTCGACCATTTCTGATAATGAACACCAGTACAGAGTTAACGGAGCATCTCTCACACGCATCATAACTTTACTCCGCAACTGAAGCTTGTATCAAAGAAGCAGATTGTTTATTACACGAATCCATCCCAAGCCTTTTATTCCATCCCTCATCTCCAATCCTTTATCAAACTAAACTATGGAATAGTAGATGATTAAAACTTCAACCAGCTTTAAAAGAGCTAGACTTTGTAAAGAACAGGCTTCAGAATAAGTTTTGCAACAATTCTTTTTCATCTTGCATTTCATGTCTGGGATAGCTATGAGATTTAATAAAATATGTAACTAAATTATAGGGCCATGCAAGGGAAGCAGGTAAGGTAAACAAGGGCTTACTGACCTATGGCCGTGTCATAAATGCACTTGTGCAACATTCTGCCCATATTCCTTACAGGTTCTTTCAATTACCTACCAACTAGCTTATTTAGTTCATTGATTCTTTTTTTATTTTCTTTATAGACTAGTTTTCCATGTTTCTCTAAATTCCTTGCAGGGATAGCAAGCTGACAAGGCTGTTAAGAGATTCTTTGCGGGGCAAAACAAAAACTCGTATCATTGCTAAAATTTCTCTATCTACTCATTTTTTGGAAGAAACTCTAAGCTCCCTACACTATGCCTATCGTGCTAAGAACAGAAAAAATAAACTAGAGGTTCATTCAGCTACTTCTTTTCCCTTGTTTAGATCTTCATTAACAAACCATTAGCATAAAGAAAATGAGGTAAGAATAAATGAGTTGTGAAATGCATCAGAGGATATAACTTCACTCTTTGCAAAATTAGGAAACAATAAATGTTTAGCTACTCTTGTTTTAATTAACAATCTTCAATCTTTTCTTATGCTTTTGATCTAAGTAACAAGCGTTAGTCTTTCCTTGTGATGTATCGTCCACCAATTTATATATCTCAAGGTGTGTGTATCTTGTAATTTTTTTGTTTCTCTGTTTTTCTAAGAAAATGGTTCAATAGAGATCAAAAATAAAGTTCAAAATGCTCTTGGCGCTGCCAGCAACGAACATTGTGCTTTTCTGACTGATTGGCTAATATGGTTCAGCACTTCAACAGGATACACATCTTGAAAATGAGACGTAAATTACTTCGATGAAACTTAAAGTTGATTTTCTTTCAAGGGAAAGATTCAAAATGGGTTAAATTATGTATTTGATCATGAATTTGAGCAAAATTTTTTTTAACTTTTTACAGACCAAAAAGACAAGATGGAAGCAGAAAATCAGAGTATTGTTTAATCATTTGGTTCTCAGCTTGATCTGGGATCAATTTCTCAACAACAACAACTAAGATGCATGGAAGAACATGCTCACTCATTCCTTGCTAGTAAATCTGATGTAAGAAAAGAAGATCGCTGTCTGATCTGATTTATGTTTTTTGATTCACAGATTGTCTAAATGATAGTTATCAATCACAAAAGTTGTCAGGCAACGCATATGCTAGAATCAAGGATTAAGAAAATGACGGAGAATTTGACCTCAGGCATCAGGCTTTTAAAGGAACGTGGTAATTCAATTCTAAACAACGCATCATCTGATCTGGAGCAGGTAAGCTCTAAAATTTTATCTCAAAGGATGTCCGTTGAACAAGTATGAAATCGGAGGAGAAGTTTAATTGTTTTTTGTTTTACAGAAACTACTGATGGATTTGCTGAAAAATACTTTTTTATTTACAGTTTCTTGTCACCATGGTATTGGAGGCAAAGAAGGTTATAGAGGTTATCAAGAATTCTCTCAGCGAGCAAAAACAACAATTGGCATTCTGTGCAAGGCAACAAGAAGAGGTATGGTGATGGTACTATTTTTGTTTCCACTTTCTCGCAACCTATTATTCTAGTTTGTACATTATTAATAATTTGTTTTCATCTCTGCTGGAAATGGCAGTGCTTACAATGAAGTTTGATTTCTGTACAAGAAATTAAAAAGGTAACCTTGGACTTTTTCAATGACCTTTATTATCGAGCTTCTAAACTCATAATGATTGTTGAAGAGAGTCAGACCAAAAAGTCAAAGGATTTAACTAATTTCAAGATGATGTTTAAGGTAAGATTAGGTTGGAGATAGATTATGTCCATGCTTATCAAATAGTAAGGGGAGAGAAGAGACTGATAATAACCTGCTGATGTTAACAGGAAGAGGCTGCCAATGAGGAAGAATAGGCATTGGAAAAGATTGTAGTGATATTAGCAAATTTGACGAGGAGGAAAACTGTTACAAGGAGTTAGTTACTTGAAATGGAACATGCTTATAAGTATTGGTGTTTTTAACATTTAAATCATAATCATTAGGTCTCAGAGGCATCAAATAACATCTAAGACTTGAATATACAACATAATAAGATATTGCAGACACAGATTTCTGGCATGCAACAGATCTCAACTGATGCCATGGAGGAGTTGAGGAAATATGTACAAAAAGTGGAAAGTTATTTCATGGAAGACACATTCTCGGCAGCTGTGTCTACAAGTATCATGGAAAATACCATCCAAGAGTGCTAAGCATTTTTTTTGAAAAAAATTCTAGTGACCATAAGTCTCAATAAAATTTTGCTCTAGGCAAGGAAAATACCTCACAGTTTACAATTCAAGTAGTTTCTAATAAATACCAAATTATTGAGGCCTTCATCAAATTTTTCTACACACACACCTTCAAGTGGTTTGTATAGCCTAGTTGCTTTATTTCATTAAAATGCTCGTACTTGACTACAAACAATCTCATATTTTTGCATGCTGCAGGATTCTTGTAGACAGCAGTGGGAATGCGCTCAGGCATACATAAGTGATCTTAATACGAGCAGCGTTGCAGCGATAGAATCTGCTGTAAAGTAAGCGATATCTCGCTGTCCGAATCTTTCTTCTTCTTCTTTTTTCTTTTTATTTAAAGTTGGGTTACTGTTTTAAAGGTAGCTTATTTTGTGTTTTACTTCAACAGAGAGAATACTAGCACGAATGAAACTGCACATCAACAATTTCTGTCTGCTTGTTCTTCAATGGATGTAGAATTTTGTGGAGGAGCCAGCAATATCGTTGCATCTCTAGATGGTAATTCTTACTGTATATGCATCACAAATCAGCTCTTCCTTGTGAAACCGAGTATTATTTTCATGCCTATGCCAAAATTTTAAAAAAATTGTGCTCGTGACAGATTTGCTAACGCGGGATTGTGCAAAAAAGAAGGAAATTGACTTCACAACCATGATGTGCTTGGATCAATTAGAACTGATATCAAAAAAACATGGTGTAAATATAGCAACCATCAAAAACCAAGCAGAATCGTGCTTTACAAAAGATTACATGGTAAGTCTTGGTTGATTTAATACGCAAATGCATTACTTGATATTAAAGCTCAACCACCTAAAGGCTTCATAGCTAGAAATCTTAGCAAATTGTCACATTTACTCTAATGAAGACCTTGCATTCTTATATGAACAGGTTGACCAGCTTAGTAACACAAAACCAAAGAAACGAGCTGTGACGGTACCCAGCTTGTCATCAATAGAGGAGATGAGAATGGTTTGCAGTTATTTGCAATTTGTATCCATAATGGTTTTCAATTATTAGCGTTAAAATCAAGCTTTGCACTCTTATAAGCATAATTAGTTTTCTAGTTTTGAATTAAATACGTGATGTTGCTAGTCTAGTCCTGAAAATATGAACCTTCAAAAATTTCCCCTACATAAGCTTTTCTATAATGAAATGCATATATAACATCTTCAATTTCACTTCTTAGAACATATCGCATCCGTCCATGTTGTATTTTTATCATCACACACAAATTCTCCTTGTTATGGATGTGTGCATGGTCATGAATTTTGTTTGATATAAGCTACAGAACTTGTCGAAATCATTTCTCCTAAACATCTGAAGATGCATGTTTGGGAGCGCGGGGCAGGTCAGTTGTTATTGTCAAACTCAAATTGGTGGTTCACTATGCTTAAACATGGAGTGGATCGAGTTGTATTTGGTTATGCTAAAACCTTCGCAACTTTTGAACTGTAGGAGCAACACTAGCATGCGAGACTGGTGCTTGTGCAGTGGTGGTTGCTGCAGTTTTGGAGGGTCATGCTGCGAGAGTAAGTTTATGATGTGATAATGTGTTAATAAATTTACTCACCAAAGCGACATACACTACAATAATGTGTTATAGAACTGGAGTTTGTTCATCTTTTAGCATGCCATAGATTGTCTTGTTTCCCTCCTACTCATCTTTATTGTTGTAAAACAGAGTTGCACAGTTGATCTACCTGGAGGGCCATCAGATATCTAGTACAAGGAGGAAGACAATCATGTGTACGTGACGGGCCTGGCCGAAGCAGTGTTTTACGGGTCAGTGCCCCCGAGATGTCTCTGCCTTTTATTATGCAAGATTTCCTAAATTTCGTAGACGTTTAAGATAGAAAAAAGTTTTACAAACATGAATATAAAATTCTTGTGTTTTCCACTTCCATTAGTTTCCTGAATTCTTTTTCATCTTACATTTCATGTTTGGGATAGATATCAGATTTAATAAAATATGTAACTTAATTATATGGCCTTGTGACGGAAGCAGGGGAGATAAACAAGGGCTTACTGACCTTGGGCCGTGTCATTAATGCACTTGTGGAACATTCTGCCCACATTCCGTACAGGTTCTTTCAGTTACCTACCGACTAGCTTATTTAGTTCATTGATTCTTTTTTATTTTCTTCATAGACTAGTTTCCCATGTTTCTCTAAATTCCTTGCTGGGATAGCAAGATGACAAGGCTGTTAAGAGATTCTTTGGGGTGCAAAACATAAACTTGTATCATTGCTATAATTTCTCCATCTGCTCATTCTTTGGAAGAAACTCTGAGCACTTTAGATTATGCCTGTCACGCTAAGAACATAAAAAATAAACCAGAGGTTCATTCAGCTGCTTTTTTTCCCTTGTTTAGGTCTTCATGAACAAACCATCAGCTTAAAGAAAAGGAGGTTAATGTGCAAGTTCTTCTAAGATGTAGGTTGGTTTCAGTACTCCTTATTCAGTTTATTTTCAGATGAATCAAATTTCAATTATACTGCTCAAAAATTAGAGAATTGAGGATTGTGTCTGTACTCGCTAATCCATCAACTTTAAGGGTTCTGTTAATCTCCTCATTTAATTCTTTTATCAGGCCATTGAGCAATGATGAGCAGAGGTCAAATGTTCCAAGAGTGATACCATGTAATGAACTAAAAAACAAAAGTCACTGTTGTACAGAATGTAGCCAACAAGCAAGTAGATAGAGTGTTCACTTTTGACAAGGTTAAGCCCTTGTTTCGTAATTAGTGTTATTTTACTCAACCAATTTTTGTTATTGCTTGTGTGCTTAATTTACTTACATAAAATATCCGATTTTGGGCCTAAATCACAACAAAGATCAATCTATGACCATGTCGTTGCTCCTATTGTGAATGAAGTTCTTGATGGTTTCAATTGCACAGTCTTCGCATATGGGCAGATAGGTATAGTTAAAGTGTATAGGATGGAGGATGGGATGAGAAATAAGCTACATAACAATCTAATAACCAAATGTAATTTTAGTAGTCTAAATTTTTATCTGATCATTTTATGAAATGTGCAGGGTGGGGATCTATCTGCCAAGGCCATGTTATTCCAAAAGCAGTTCGCCAAATTTTTGATGTACTAGAGGCTCAGAATGCTGACTATAGTATGAAAGTGTCATTTTTTGGAGCCGTACAATGAAGAAATAAGTGATTTGCTAGATTCAGAGGCGAAATTATTACTCGAGAAATTGAAGATTCTTGAAGATCAGATGAAGATGTATGAACAAGAGAGAGCTGAAGCAGCTGGAAAATCTGCTTTATTGAAGGAAGAACTGGATTCGTATTTTATTAGTTATTTCTTTAGAGAGCTCAAATGAAGAACTCTAGAGGCAACTAGTTGAAGCAGAAAATAAAGCTTCCAATTCCTCCTTGGAGAATGAACTCTTGGTTGAGACAAACAATCAGCTCAAGAACAAGGTTGCAGAACTTGAGGAATTACTAAATTCGGCCATTTCTGATAAGGAAGTGACTGCCCAACAACTTGCTTCTCATATGAACACCAGTGCAGAGTTAACGAAGCAGCTCTCACAAGCATGAGAACGTTACTCTGCAACTGAAGCTCGTATCAAAGAAGGATGAAACAGTTGAACAACTTCAGTCATCCAAGAAGGCTATAAAAGATTTGAGAAAGCAGCTTACTTTTGAAGTTCAGGGACTACAATCTCAGGCTTGCATCTGAGTGTTGAAACTACCATGCTAAAGAAATGACAATTTGTTTGTTGTACAGTATTCTGAACTTTATTTTTGTCTTGTTGCAGATTTCTTCAGTTACGGAAGAGAATAACTAGCTAAAGACAATGCACCAAGATGTTAGGAGTGAACTTCAGTTTGTGTACCATCTTGGAATGAGGAGCCGCAAAAATGCATACAGTAGATGCCTTGTTAAACAAGCGCAGCAGGCTGAGTTCCTTTCCATTCTTTTTCGACTAGGATTGAATCCCATATGAAATTTGCTAAATTCAAAGCATCTCTTTTGTAGTTGGCTTTTCTAGTTCATTGATTTTTTTTTGTTTTCATTATAGACTAGTTTCTCATGTTTCCCTAAATTCCTTGTAGGGATAGCAAGCTGACAAGGCTGTTAAGAGATTCTTTGGGGGGCAA
This sequence comes from Xylocarpus granatum, assembly GCA_019650275.1. NCBI lineage: Eukaryota > Viridiplantae > Streptophyta > Magnoliopsida > Sapindales > Meliaceae > Xylocarpus > Xylocarpus granatum. The sequence goes on along the minus strand of BNST01001919.1, from coordinate 23,775 downwards.
AACAAAAACTTGTATCATTGCTACAATTTCTCCATCTGCTTATTCTTTGGACGAAACTCTTAGCACCCTAGACTATGTCTATCACACTAAGAACAGAAAAAATTAACCAGAGGTTTATTCAACTACTCCTTTTCCGTTGTTTAGATCTTCATTAACAAACCCTTAGCATAAAAAAAAAGGGGTAAGAATAAATGAGTTACCAAATGCATCAGAGGATATAACTTCACTCTGTGCAAAATTAGCTAAGAATAAATGTTTAGCTACTCTTGTTTTATTTAACAACCTTCAATCTTTCCTTATGCTTTTGTTCTAACTAACAAGCTTCAATCTTTCCTTGTGATGTATTATCCACCAATTTATAGATGTCAAGGTGTGTGTATCTCGTAATTTTTTTGTTTCTCTGTGTTCTTAAGAAAATGGTTCAGCACAGATCATAAATAAAGTTCTAAATGCTCTCGGTGCTGCCAGCGACGAACATTGTGCTTTTCTGACTGATTGGCTAATATGGTTCAGCACTTCAACAAGATACACATCTTGAAAATGAGACATAAATTTCTTCGATGTAACTTAAAGTTGATTTTCTTTCAAGGGAAAGATTCAAAATGGGTTATATATTTGATCATGAATTTGAGCAAAATTTTTTTAACTTTTTACAGACCAAAAAGACATGATGGAAGCAGAAAATCAGAGTATTGTTTAATCATTTGGTTCTCAGCTTGATCTGGGATCAATTTCTCAACAACAACAACTAAGATGCGTGGAAGAACATGCTCACTCATTCCTTGCTAGTAAATATGATGTAAGAAAAGAAGATCGCTGTCTCATCTTATTTATGTTTTTTGATTCACAGATTATCTAAATGATAGTTATCAATCAAAAAAATTGCCAGGCAACGCATATGCTAGAATCAAGGATTAAGAAAATGACGGAGAATTTGACCTCAGGCATCAAGCTTTTAAAGGAACGTGGTAATTCAATTCTAAACAACGCATCATCTGATCTGGAGCAGGTAAGCTCTAAAATTTTATCTGAAAGGATTTCCGTTGAACAAGTATGAAATTAGTGGAGAAGTTTCAATTGTTTTTTGTTTTACAGACACAGCTGATGGATTTGCTAAAAAATACTTTTTAATTTACAATTTCTTGTCACCATGTTATTGGAGGCCAAGGAGGTTATAGAGGATATCAAGAATTCTCTGTGAACAAAAACAACAATTGGCATTCTGTGCAAGACAACAAGAAGAGGTATGGTAATGGTACTATTTTTGTTTCCATTTTCCTGCAATACATTATTCTAGTTTGTACTTTATTAATAATTTGTTTTCATCTCTACTGGAAATGGCAGTGCTTACAATGAAGTTTGATTTCTGTATAAGAAATTAAAAAGGTAACCTTGGACTTTTTCAGTGACCTTTATTATCGGGCTTCTAAGCCCATGATGATTGTAGAAGAGAGTCAGACCAAAAAGTCAAAGGACTTAACTAATTTCAAGATGATGTTCAAGGTAAGATTAGGTTGGAGATTGATTATGTACATGCTTGTCAAATAGTAAGGGGAGAGAAGAGACTGATAATAACCTGTTGATGTTAACAGGAGGCTGCCAAAGCGGAAAAAGAGGCATTGGAAAAGATTGCAGTGATATTAGCAAATTTGACGAGGAAAACTGCTACAGGAAGTTAGTCAAATTTTCAGTTAACTTGTGTTACTTGAGTGTTAATTGAAATAGAACATGCTTATAAGTATTGGTGTTTTTAACATTTAAATTAGGTCTCAAAGGCATCAAGTGACATTCAGGACTTGAATATACAGTAGAATAGGATATTGCAGATGGAAATTTCTGGCATGCAGCAGATCTCAACTAATGCCAAGGAGGAGTTAAGCAAATATGTACAAAAAGTTATTTGATGGAAGACACATTCTCGCAGCTAAGTATGACCATCCAAGAGTGCTGGGCACTTTTTTAAAAAAAAATTCTAGTGACCATAAATCTCAATAAAATTTTGCTCTAGGCAAGGAAAATAATTCATAAGTTTACAATTCAAGTAGTTCCTAATAAATACCAAATTATTGAGGCCTTCAGTGGTTTGTGTAGCCTAGTTGCTTTATTTCATTAAAATGCCAATACTTGACTACAAACAACCTCATATTTTGGCATGCTGCAGGATTCCTGTAGACAGCAGTGGGAATGCACTCAAGCATACATAACTGATCTTAATACGAGCAGCGTTGCAGAGATAGAATCTGCAGTAAATTAAGCGATATCTCATTGTCTAAATCTTTCTTCTTCTTCTTTTTTCTTTTTTCTTTCAAGTTGGTTTACTATTGTAAAGGCAGCTTAGTTTGTGTTTTACTTTAACAGGGAGAATACTAGCACGGATGAAATTGCACATCAACAATTTCTGTCTGCTTGTTCTTCAATGGATGTAAAATTTTGTGGGGGAGCCAGTGATATTGTAGCATTTCTTGATGGTAATTCTTACTATATATGCATCACAAATCAGCTCTTCCTTGTGAAACCGAGTATTATTTTCATGCCTAAACCAAAAATTTTTTAAAAAAAATTGTGTTGTTGACAGATTTGCTAACGCGGGATTGTGAAAAAAAGAAAGAAATTGACTTCACAACCATAATGTGGTTGGATAAGTTAGAACTAATATAAGAAAAACATAGTGAAAATATAGCAACCATCAGAAACCAAGCAGAATCGTGCTTTACAATGGTAAGTCTGGCTTGATTTAATATGCAAATGCATAACTTGATATTTAACCTCAACCACCTAAAGGCCTCATAACTAGAAATCTTAGCAAATTGTCACACTTACTCTAATGAAGACCTTGTATTCTTATATGAACAGGTTGACCAGCTTAGTAACACAGCACCCAAGAAACGAGCTGTGACAGTACCTAGCTTGTCATCAATAGAGGAGATGAGAATGGTTTGCAGTTATTTGCAATTTGTATCCAAAATGGTTTTCATTTATTAGCGTTGTGAAATGAGTTACAGTCTTGAAGGTCAGAAGGCTCTGATGCCCTAAATTATGGTTTTTTATTTAAAAATTTTGGTCTCTTCATTTATGTTCTGGGTGTTGATAAGGTTAAAATCAAGCTTTGCACTCTTATAACCATTAATTAGTTTTCTAGTTTTGAATTAAATACTTGCTAGTCAAGTCCTGAAAATATGAACCTTCAAAAATTTCCCATACATCAGCTTTTCTATAATGAAATGCATGTATAACATCTTCAATTTCACTTCTTAGAACATATCGCATCCATCCCTGTTGTATTTTTATCATCACACACAAATTCTCCTTGTCATGGATGTGTGCATTGTCATGAATTTTCTTTGATATAAGCTGCAGAATTTATCAAAATCATTTCTCCTAAACATCTGAAGATGCATGTTTGGGAGCGCAGGGCAGGTCAGTTGTTATTTTCAAACTTGAATTGGTGGTTCACTATGCTTAAACATGGAGTGGATCAGTTGTATTTGGTTATGCTAAAACCTTCACAACTTTTGAGCTGTAGGAGCAACACTGGCATGCGGGACCGATGCTTGTGCAATGGTGGTTGCTGCAAGAGTAAGTTTAAGATGTGATACTGTGGTAATGAATTTACTTAGCAAAGCGATATACACTACAATAATGTGTTATAGAACCGGAGTTTGTCCATCTTTTAGCATGCGATGGATTGTCTTGTTTCCCTCCTACTCATCTGTATTGTTGTAAAATAGAGTTGCACAGTTATCTACCTGGAGGGCCATTGGATATTGAATACAGGGAGGAAGACAACCATGTATACATGACGGGCCCAGCTGAAGCAATGTTTTGTGGATCAATGCCCCTGTGATGTCTCCGCCTTTTATTATGCAAGATTTCCTGAATTTCGTAGAGTTTACGATAGAAAAAAGTTTTACGAACATGAATATAACAGTCTCGTGTTTTCCACTTCCATTAATTTCCTGAATTCTTTTTCATCTTGTATTTCATGTTTGGGATAGCTCACAAATTTAATAAAATATGTAACTAAATTACAGGGCCACAAGGGAAGCAGGGGAGGTAAACAAGGGCTTGCTGACCTTGGGCTGTGTCATAAATGCACTTGTGGAACATTCTACCTATATTCCTTACAGGTTCTTTCAGTTACCTACCAACTAGCTTAATTAGTTCATCGATTCTTTTTTTTTCTTTATAGACTATTTTTCCATGTTTCTCTAAATTCCTTTTAGGGATTCTTTGTGGGCGCAAAACAAAAACTTGTATCATTGCTACAATTTCTCCATCTTCTCATTCTTTGGAAGAAATTCTGAGTACCCTCGACTATGCCTATCGCACTAAGAACATAAAAAATAACCAGAGGTTCATTAAGCTACTTCTTTTCCCTTGTTTAGATCTTCATTAACAAACCGTCAGCATAAAGAAAAGGAGGTAAATGTGCAAGTTCTTCTAAGATGCATGTCGATTTCAATTTTTTTATTTTCAGTCCTACTTATTCAGTTTATTTTCAGATGAATCAAATTTCAATATCACTCTTGACAAATTAGGAGAATTGAGGATTGTCTGTATTCGCTAATCCATCAACTTTAAAGGTTCTGTTAAGAAGATCCTTTCTAATTCAGATGATGTTACTATTTATAAGGATTGTTATTCTGTCATGCCTGCGGATATTAAAAGGAAGAGCTGTGCTCAACCGGGTGATTTCATTACTCCACCCAGATCGTCCAAGTATCTCTTGAGCGACGCAGCTTACTTCGATGGGTTATCGGAATATGACCCGGTTTGAGCATAAGTTTCGACTGAACCCAAGAAGACAAGTACTACAGCTGTTAACAACCAGAATGTTGAATCCTTCCGCACACCGGAAAAGCCTCCTTCAAATCAGGTTAATTTGTCTCTTAATTTTTTCAGCCGAATATTAGCCACTTATAAATGTAACATTAACAATTTGATAATTAAAATTTTAATCATCTAATAGGTCTTATTTTAAGATAATTAAAAAAAATCATAATTCATAAATATAAGTTCATTATTTATTTAAGATTAAAATCAATTAAATTGATTAAAATTTGTGCTAATTAAAATTAATAATATTTATTTAATTAGATTTTATTTTACAATAATAATGACTCTAAACTGGACCTGACCTACTTAACAATCACAATCCGCCCCCGTTTCATTCTTCATATGTCGGGGACTTGAATTCTGGTACATCTAGACCTGACCCACTTCACAATCACAATCCGATAGTGGGTCAGGTCTAGATGGAATCATTCTAACAATGTGGAGTTGATGAATGTATCTGGGTTAACATCATTAACTCCCGAGTCCATTAAGACATCAGCTATATAACAATATTCCCAGTTATCTTCAGCTTTTAATATGCTCTTCTCATCCATAAATCCAACAGATCTTTCATCCGCCTATTCATCGCTTGAAACAAGCATAGTTCCCTCAGTGTATATCTCTGACTCCGACTTCAGCAGTTGAAGTTACAATCGAAGCCCTGGCAACACAAAAGGAGGAAAAAAAATTACGAGCAAGGAACAACGAGCCTTCAAAAACAATTACAGATTCTTTGAAGACATAAAAAGTATTTATTGAACAATATTTCTGAAAGCAGGCAAGCACAGCCCAAAACTACAACATTATAGATAATATTTCCTTGCTATGATTATCCCTGTCATCGAAATCCTGCACTGTTATTTAATGTCAATGCGCATCTTTCAAGAAGCATTATCAACCCAAGCTACAACCCGATCCTAGCTACATAAAATAAACTCAAACAATGATAAACAAGCAATACTCCAGCTAGAAGGGACAAGGAGTAAAAGCACTTAATTGAATAATCAGCCAAGAAGATCTAGTAATAAGCAGCTTCATCATCTTTTTAGAAAAAGGAAACACTAATGGAAGTCATGACCTATGCAAATTAAGATTTTTAGTTCACCATGGAGATCAGCACTGACGCTCTCAAAGTATTCGGTACCACATGACAAATCATCAACAAAAGGAGCTTCCAGAATTGAAACCGGACTGGGCTGATCAGCCTCCTTAGAGCTTGCTGGAGATTCTAGTTCAGATGTGGGTTGATGCGAAGGAACTTCCTTAGATGGTCCATCTGATGGTCCCTGTAACATCATGAAAGACAGAAATTAGAAAGGAAAAAGAAATCTCTCGTGCACATTTTGAGTTGAATATCTTAATTAAGATTAAAAAAACCCTCACCGGGGAAGAAATGGCATGCACATACTTGTACAAAGTTTGAATCTTAACAGTACTAAACAATTTTGCTAAGCATTTACGATAAGAGAGAAAATGGAGAAGGTGAAATTTCTTCCTATTAGTTGAAGTCAGAACATCTGAAAATAACAGAAAGGAATCTGCAAATTATTATTGTGCAGTCCACATTTCTAAAAACTAGCATTGATGCGCAAGTATACTCCAAGAGCAGAAGAGATGCCACACAGCTAAAAAGGTCAATCAGAGGTTACTGATAAAAATGAAAAATGCATCTAACCATTCTGATTTCACATTGTACGCATAATAAAGAAGATGAGACTCAAGGTCTAAATCAGTTGTAAGAGTCATGTAATTTGAAAGGAATAAACAACCATGACTTTTAAGATAGGTGTTCCTGCATTAATTATTGTTTGACATATAATGATCATTGATAAAATAGATTTGCAAACCTTTGAACTTATACCCAAGTCACCAGTAGCCGAATCGCCATTTAGCAACAAAGGAGCTGAGAATTCTGGAGTTGGCAATACAGAAGGCATGGTCGTATTTCATGTCCCAGATCAAACAAATTCTCAGGAACTGAATTTGTTCCTGTCTCAATATTTGGGGACTCTGAAACCATAGAACTATCTTCAGATGGGCCATCCTCTTTGAAGATGCTCTCAACTTGAGGATGGGTGAAATGAGTATCTGGGGAGGAGTTGTCACTCTTACTACTTGAGCACTGTGAAGTTCGATATTTCTTACGGCTGGATCTTGAATTTCTAGAAGATGAACCCTCTTTCTGGTTGAAATTTCCCTTTATTGCCTTGCTTCTTTCTCGCTTTATGGTCTCCTTTGGTATCGTACAGCGGTCATCATGTAGAGTTTCATATTGAATGCCTGCTTTAGGACTTCCAAAGGTAGAAGAAGCTGGAAGAGATCTTGATCTTGTTAGATTTCCAGTACAACCATTCTTCCAACCATCCCTACTACTAATACCCAAAGGTTCAACCCACCCTGCAGGCCCACCATTGCAATCAAATTTGTTGCCAAATGCTTCCTGACCAGTCATAACATCCACATTTGCAGGCTTCACTTCCCTATCAGAGATAGCAAGCATTTCACCCAATGTGCTGCCCCTACTAGTCATTCCCAATTCCTGAGACTTATGAGACATTTTCCACCTCTCGGATAGTCTCTTCTTGGCCTCCCTACTCACAGATGATTCAGAAGAATGGGATGATGAAGACCTGGATCTGTAATGCCCTCCAAAATTATCTTTGGAAGTTGTTTTCACCTCTAGTTCATTTATAGACTTGATCCCAGACAAATTACTTGAACCATCATCCGCTGCATATCCTTTAATTCCGGAGTTTGAAAACTTCATGGGAACACTGCTTAAACTATTTCTCATTTGCCTAGTGACTTCCTTCGCTATTTCTCTTGATTCTCTAGACTTGTGTCTTGAAATCCCTGCTTCATCAGGAATGGTTTTCTTCTCCCATGTTTCTGTTGCTCTACTTTTTATGCCTGGAAGTTCTGGGTGCTTCCTCCAATCTGACAGACATGCATGAGACAAATGAAGTACTGAAACAGTTCTGTTAGCAGCCTGCTGCTTTCCATGGCTTGGTTTCAAAACAACAATGCTTGTAGGGATAACAAAAAGGTCTTCTGTCACTTCTAACTGGATTTCCGTAGGTTTATTCATAGTCTGACTGGCATGTCCACTGCAAGAGTTAGCTGGAAGACCAAGATGTTTCTAAGAAGATTTGAAGTGTTTCTTCTGTTGAGTTTCTCTCTCTGAGTTCCAACTCGGATCACTGATTCATGATTTTGGCCATGTGATGGCATCATTGCTGATATACGACCACGATGGGACTGCAAAAGGCACCTAGATCATGCAGATGCTTTGTGAACAATGAATCTGGTTGCTGAAGATACCTCAACACAAGATCCTTTCTGGAGTCTAGCACCTCAAGTGCATCATGGAATTCCTTTGAATTCTGAAACCTTTCCCCAGTTGGAAGACGCTTTGCATCCATGAATTTCTGTCTAATAAAAACAATCTCAGCTTCAGTAAGATTTGAGTTTGTACTGTCCTGTAATGAACTGCCACCAGTCTCCATCCTAGATGCATCTAGAACTTCATAAACATCTTTAAATTCTTGCTCCTCCTTTGAAGTCTTCCTGAAAGATTGACAACCAGAAGAGTTGACACTTCTTGGACCTCTCTCTGCCCACACTGACCTATGTTGGCAATTCTCGGCAGATCTTTTATGTTGTTTATCAGCAGATTGCTTAGGTGGAAGCCCATCAAGACCCATCAATCGGGCAATAACACTAGGTGATCTTCTCTTGGATTCGGTTTCTCTTGACATCTCTTTTGCTAACAACCTCTTCATTGGTGTTCTAACTGCTATTTTGAAGATCTCCACCCCAATTCAAACGTCAACTACAAGAATCCAATGTATTGGTTTACAATTGTGGGTCTTTTTCTATATTCAGTATACACTGATGCTTATAATAATAATAATAATAATAATAATAGAAGCTAAAGAAGTAGTAAAACAAGATTGTTTATCACTTTGCAAAAGAACAAGAGAAAATCAAAATTAATAAATAAAAAGGGGAAAATCAGCGCCCCGAATCATCATCTGTAGTCTCACTACCGCATGAACTAGAATCAGAGGCCCATTTTGGAAAATTTCACTGTTTTTCTGCCTGCCTGTTTCCTAGAATCGAATCCCTATAAATAATATTAGGATGACTATTCCAGGATTAAATACAGAGGAAAGACTAAATTATATTTTTCAGAAAAAGTCTAAAACTCACTCATCCAAACCTAGACAGAAATTGAGAATGCTCACTGCCATAAAATGCAATACAAACCTTGAATAATAAAATGTTCCATCAAGCTTTCCGAAAAAAAAATCAGAAAACAAAATTAAAATTCATGATTGAAAAAAAGGAAAAATTTGTGTAGTATCCACAATAATGAAAGAGAACACTTCCAAAACAAAACAATGGCCAATCACAGCAATTATATCTTATAATGCCCTAGAATTTATTAAAGAAACAACCAAATCATGCTGATGCCACTATGGAAAAGTCAAGCAGCAGTCAAAAAACGTGCTTTATAAAAAGTAGAAGCGAATCTTAAACAAAAGCTCAGCTGTCTACCTCGACATTGCACACAAATGCAAGATAACGGCAGAAAAGCAGAGAAAAAAACTGTTTGGTTGAGAAGAAAATTCAAGAAATAATTTAAAACATGAAATTATAAAGTTAGATATCGTAGACCAAATTTATATCGTAGACCAAATTTTACGACATACTCCACCAAATTCAGATAGAAAAAAGGAAAGAATTTCTTTTTGCTTTTACTCTGATTTCTGGAGAAACGGAAAGCGGAAATTGCTCCATTTGCTTGTCAAGTAAAATGGAGTAAGAAAGAAAACTTCAAAAAAAAATGGAAAGAGCACAGCGTTTTGAAAATGCTATTTTTTTTCCCTTTTCTATTGGCTTTTCGGGAACTAAACAAGAAAATTTGAAACATAAGGAAAAGAACTGACCTTCTCGGAATGCAGGTTGCCCAGACCCAAGGAAATCACCAGAGAAGCTCGTAATCTTGGACATGTTTCTCTGAAACGTGTCCGTTTTGATCATTAAAAAATAAAATCAAGAAATACTTGAAGATTTCATTTTTTTAAATAAAAGGACAGTTAATATGCAAGAAATCCAGATCGGAAATGGCGGAATAAAAGCAGATGAGAAAGGAAGGATCCAAAAAGATCACGCATTCCGTACTTAATTTCCGCTAAATTTCCAAAAACCACACAATCAGAATCTCCATTTCCAGATCTTGAATCTGAGAGTAGAGCCAGAAAGCGCAGTTAGCTCTGCAGAGTCAGAAACAGAGTAAGAGAGAAAGCGAACGGCGTTCTGTTAGAATAGTAGTTGTGAAAATAGAAAAATTTTCGAAAATAGCCTTATTTTTATCCCTCTTTACATTTATTATCAACCCTAATTCATTCTTACCAAACTAACTACTTTAGACTCATTTTGCCCTCAAATCCTAATAGACAATTTTATTTTTGCCATCAGAATAACCAAAAAATAAAAACAAACATCTTCTCATTTTCTTTTCACATTTGGTCACTCATCTTCTTCTCGTATCGTCACCGTTGCTTTGCCAATCAATTGCGAATTGTTTTTCACAGCATAAAAAAAAAGGTGAATACAAATATATTGCATATTTTATTTATGTGTTTAGAAGTCATATTATGTGATTATATAAAATTACGTTTTTGATGTAATAATTCACTTCTTTCTTTCTTGTTGGTTTTAAAAATATTGACAAAATAGTAGAGAAATAAGAGAGTAGATAGTGTAAAATATAGTAAATAGGGCATTTTCTATGAGTTTGGGTGAGAAAATGTAGAAGACAGAGGAGAGAAAGTGAAGACGGTGGCGCGTGATGCTTAATTTCCGGCCTGGGTCCGCGTGGACCCAGGGCCATTTCGCCCTGGGTCCCCGCGGACCCAGGGGCCATTTGCCCTGGGGACCCAGGGGCCATTTCGCCCTGGGTCCGCGCCAGAAATGGGCAATTTATGTATTTGAGTCATAAATTTTTCTATTAGAAATATCAATTCATTAAAAAATTTATAAATGTTATAAATATAATATTAATTAATGTTTATCTATTTATTTTCTTTCAGGTATATGGCTGAAATGACAGTTGTCGGTGTTCGACATGGAGGATCATGGATTACATTATCTGACGGTTCAGAAAAATACCGTGGTGGAAGGGTCCGACTTATATCTGTTGGAAAAGATATTAAGTACCATGAATTATTGACCGTAATATACGAGCGTACTAGAATCAATCCAACAGAATTTAACATTCAACTGAAAACTGGTTTCAAAGATGCAGAGACAGGGTTTTGGATATATGTTGATATTGATGACGATTATACTGTATCTGCCTTTATGGATAGTATTAGGCCGGAATCGAATAAAGATCTTTCCATACTTTTATTGCTCTACAGAGCAAGTTGTTCTTAGTGAGCCCAGAGTTCCTGAAAGTAACGTGCCAGCTTGTGGTGCAGAGGTTTCTACACAGCCAGTTGTATCTTCTTGGGATAGCAACCAGTTCGACTATGGTCAATATTATACAAATCCCATACATGCTTCACCAATACAACGTGGAGCTTCAGTTAGCCATAGCGAATATAAGTTTTGCCCAATAAATGAAGAGCATGGCCATGAGTTCTTTCAAGCTCCAACATTTGTGCAAGATGAAGGTGGTGACATGGCTAATGAAATGCCACCTCATACGTGGGGGAATGATTACGAGGCTGGCGATACTTACCCAATTGGGAACTTTAGTCAGCAAGCTCGCGAAAGCGGCACGTCTACGAGGGTTAGTGGTGACATGGGTGGTCCTTCAAGTCTTCCACACAGTGGTCGTTGTGTGCCACTTATTCCACCAGCATTTTCTTCAGGCGAGGATGCAATGTCCGTGTCTACTGGTAACTTCATAGATGTTGGACAACTTTTCAATTCAAAGAAGGAGTTACGAGATGCATTGGGTGTATTGGCATTGAGGAATAATTTTCAGTTTCGAGTTACAAAGTCAACAACAGATCGATTTGAGGTTAGATGTGTTGTTGACTGCTGCAAATGGCGAATGCGAGCAACAAATACAGATGGGGAAGGTGGATATTGGTGTGTTAAGCGAGTTGAAACCGACCATACTTGTAGAAGCGACCAACTAAATCCAAGCCACCGTCAAGCCACTAGTCGATTTATTGGTGAATATGTTGCTGACAAATTCCAAGACCCTAGCAAGATTTATACTCCAAACAACATTCGTGATGACATACATCGAGAGTTTGGAGTCCGGGTATCTTACCGCAAAGCGTGGCTAGCACGAGAAGAAGCGTTGAAATTAGCGTGCGGGGACCCAGCTGAATCATTCAACTTGTTACCACAGTTTTGTTACGTACTTCAAGAAAGGAATCCAGGCACGATCACGCACATAGAAACTGATGATGATGCAAACTTCTTGTACTTCTTCATGGCACTTGGAGTTTGTCTGAGCGGTTTTCGTACGGCAATTCGTCCTGTGATCGCGATTGATGGAACATTCCTCAAGGGCACGTATCGAGGCACCATGTTTGTTGCGGCTGCTCTTGATGGCAATGACCAAATCTATCTTGTTGCATTCGGAGTTGGGGACTCAGAAAATGATGCTTCGTGGGAATGGTTTTTAACAAAGCTACGAGAGGCACTTGGGCCTATTGAAGATCTTGTGTTTGTCTCTGATCGCCATGATAATATTATTAAAGGTTTAAGAACGGTCTTCCCTGAAGCGTACCACGGTTTTTGTGCATATCATATTGAAGGGAACCTTAAAACAAAGTTCAAGTTTAAAGACCGCAAGAAGGATGCTTTTCTCATGGGTTTCTACCAAGCAGCTAAGGCATTTGTGTTTATTGAATTTGAAAAGCACCTGGAAAAGATGCGGTCAGTTCACAACGATGCTGTCAACTATTTGGAATATGATGTAGGATTTCATCGTTGGGCAAGATGTCATTTTCCCCATTCGGCGCTACGACATAATGACCACAAACATTGCCGAAAGTCTAAATGCATTGTTGAAGGATGCGCGTACTCTGCCCATCATGGCCTTAGCTGATTGGATACGTTCAGTGTTGCAGCGGTGGTTTTATGAAAGGAGAGAAGAAGCTGCTAAACACGACGATAACACATTAACTGATGCAGCGGCCGCAAAAGTTAAAATGGAGGAATCAATGTCGCTAACCCTGAATGTTTATCCTGTTTCACACTATGAGTTCGAAGTTAGGGGTCGTGGGGAAATTGCAATAGTTGATCTTAACGCGAAGACATGCCAGTGCAGACGCTTCAACCTACAACAACTACCGTGTGCTCACGCGATGGCAGCTATTAGATTCGTCAGGGGTAGGTATGGAGAATTTTGCTCCGTATATTATCACAACAGTACACTATTGGCTGCGTATGCAGCCGAGATTCATCCTGTTGGTGATCCTATTTTTTGGCAAGTCCCCAGCGATATTCGGGCCACCCTTGTCAAACCACCTATAGGTCGTCTCCCATCCGGACGACCTCGGAATACACGCATCCCATCTTTGGTGAAGAAGTGGCTGTTCGGAGGTGTTCTCGGTGTAAGCAGCGTGGGCACAATCGCGCAACTTGTAGAAACCCCTTTGAACTTGGGGGACACCTAAGACGATTAATTTAGTTTCTTATATAAACGATTTGTTCACTTATGTATAATTTTCTCACCGCTGTTTACATATGGTCATTGTCAACTGCAGTTTGTAAATATGAATTGTCAATTATATATATATATTTTAAGCGGTACATCTTTTTAGTTGATGATTGTTTGCTTTATTGGTGATGAAGCACATATTATGTTCGGTTTAGACACAATTGCCATTCATTTTGACCAATTCCATTTAATACCTTAAAAAAATCTCGTATTGTGCATGCGCACGCCAAATAACAATGAATGCAGCCGGTTACATGGGGAAGCAAGCCATGCATGCATACATGTGCATATGTATATGAATCCTCTGCTAAAACTGATCAGAACAAGTTGCAACACCCATCACATTATCAACACATTATCAACAATGGGTTTCTACAACAACTTTGTTGCAACACCCAACCACCCTACAAGTCAACCCAACAGCCTAACATAAAAAACTTCGCAACTCATGAACCTACCACTTACAACCCAACAACACTAGCAACAACATACCCACAACACTGCACCAACAATCACCCCAACAACACTGCATGCATACATTACCCACCAACATCACCCCAACAACACTGCAACAACAACATTACCCACCAACATCACCCCAACAACACTGCAATAACAACAGTACCCACCACCTGCAACCCAACAACGCAACCACAACAAACATACACAACAATAAATATCCACATACATATATTTGAAGTTGAAATCAATAATTTATTTACATAAATAACGAAAATGACGGCCTTCAAAGTATTCGACCTACAAATAAGTCTAATGCTATTTTAATTCTAAAAAATTGGCCGAAATCAGCGTTGAAATTCCATTGACGGCCTAGCATAACATATTCAATATATTTACAAACGAAAATACCACAGTCCCCACTATTAACATGTTGAGTCGGTATACCTTGAGCCATACGGGACTGGAATGGCATCTTCGTGTTTGTGCAGTCAGGTCGCTCGACCCAAAATCCTAGATCGCGTAGTGCCATCGGGAGTAGGAGGCGAATGGGCTTCATCGCGTCACGCAACTCGTTACTTGAATGTCCTCGTGGCGATGAATCGTACACTGTTATCGTATGTCTCACCAAATCCACCAACATCGCCACCCAATGATCTCCACAAATTAGCGCAGGCAGTAAGACATAATCCACCGTCTTCCAAGGCTTGTAGATACCCAATCGATCACCTTGGATGTGTATTTCAAGGTCGGAGTAGTCGAGGGGCCCCTTCAATCCTGCGTTGCCATTTGTAAAGCAATTGGGTCTGCAAAGTTAAACAGTGAGGATTAGGAACCAAGTAAGCAAATAGGTGTATAACAATAAATCGTAGACATTTGAGAATTCATACGCACATATAGGTGAGCATGCGCGATAGTAACATCCTGCCGAACACTGTTGGGTAACGCCAGCTGCCGATGCCCCAACAAATAACAATACTCAAGAATGTGATGCATTAAACCAAAACGAGAATTTTAGATATAATATTATGTATATTATCAACGATTGACCAAATTGGTGAGCAGGTAACTTACAGTATCTTCTAATTCTGAATTCGCTGATGCAATAGTGCGCATCCATTTGGGCGTGATAGTGCATGTCCGCGTCTCAATGGTCGCATCCGGTTGATCCAGCCAACTCATATACGCAGCGTGCGACACTCTCATCATACAGGCCAATGGGGTTTATCACAGTATCTGGTGGATACTGTGGCAATTCCCTGTTCGGTTGGATTGTGCGCGACCGCCTATGTGGGTTCGTGTACGGGCTTCTTTCTTGCGGCCCGCGCCTATAAACCCGTCCGTACCGGCTACAATCAACATCACCTTCGCGCTCAGCTTCATGAGCACCTCGTGGAGAGATGGGCCCGCTTCAGCATGAAGCTAACAACGACATCAAGTTCCAAGAATAAAACATAAAGAATAGTGCATATTATAGGGTAAATAAACTCACCTGTGGTTCTGTGCCACTTAATGCCATCAATGCCTTCAGGTCTGCTGATAGCTGATCGACCCGACCCACAACTTCACGTTCTATACGCTGCATGTCATCGCGAATGCCACGCTCTATTCTATCGACATCATCTCGTATGTACATGATGTCCTGTCGCATGTAGTGGACCTCTGAATCTAAGGAGTTGAACCGATCTTCAACAAATCTTCTAAACTCCTCGTGATCGTATGCTGGTCCGGGGGGGGAATAATGATATGGAGGCGGCGCTGATGGGGACACCGGTGATGATGACATGACCGGATATTGTGCGGGTATTGGTGATGGATGATGCCCAAAACCTGCCGAGTGATGGGAGATGACTGGCGAACGATGATGCGATGTAGGTGCGGAATGATGTGAGGCAGCTCCTGAGTGATGTGAAGCTGCCGGCGAATGATGAGACCTCGCAGGAGAAGACTGACGTTGAAACGCTGCTGGTGAATGATGAGACCTCGCAGGAGAAGACTGACGCTGAAACATAGGAAAAACAGATGTTAGACAAATATACAAGGTATAACACTTATTATCAAAGCATCAACACAACTGTGAAGCGTACCTGCACATAACTTGGTATCGTTAGCACGTTACCCCCGTACGCACCTTGTGGTTGAATGATCTCCATCAATTCAACCACATGAGGCAATACCAGCTCCACACCATCAGGCTGTAGCGAAGGAAGTACGTGAAGCGTCTCCGCTGCAAACAAATACCGTTGCAACATCGCAACGGTCAAATTTCGCTTAACGTTCTTCCAGCGGATGATGCGCGGGACGCCATCACGTACAATAGAAGCAAACCTCTGCTGCAGGCTAGGAATACTCTCGTAAATCCACACCTGCATGACAGAAGTTATGGTATTAGAAAACCGAAAACACCTTAAACAAACACATTTAGTTTGTAATTGTTTACCTGAAATGCAATCGCCATCCCACTGATATTATATTTGCCCTTAAATTGACGTCCACTAGCTGCCAATCGTGCAGAAGTGCTCCTGTATTTACCGTGCTGGATCGCAATGGATCGCCGCAAACACTGCATGACGTATAGATGGGCGGCAGATCCCCATGGGTATCTATTAAACTCGTCTAAATCCTCTAAAATGTCTAATACCCACAAATCGGCAGGTGATCTACCGTCCCTCCCAAATAGAAACCTCTCAACTAAGTAAAAAAGGGATAATCTAACAACATCTACATCCGAAAGAGATGAAAAATCTAATACATCAAATACTAAATCTAGATCGTCTAGGGTGATGACATCTCTATCCCCAAAGATCATATCCCTAAGACGAGAACTATCCTCCAAATGTAAATTAGGAAAATGCCCACACCTAAGTCCGGTTATCAACCCAAACTCAACCCGTGAAAACCTAACCATCTGGCTACCAACTAAAAACCACATCTCGTTTGGGTCACGACCTACATCTATCTCATACAACATCATATAATGAATTAAAATAGGTGAATGGTGTAAACTATCTATGTCTAACAAATGGCCTAAACAAGTTTGCCTAAACATACCTAATTGTGCCTCACTTAATTTACCTCGTATTTGGTCTATCACCGCAAATCTCGCCAAACAACACGTCTCTGCGTGAAAATGCTCATCTATCGGAATCCTCAAACGATGTTGAGTTGCCATTTCTACCTGCACAGATTTAAAATAAATTATAAAAATAATTAATCAAATATCAAATTAATTTATAAAATATATAATAAAAACAAATGTATTAAAATATCAACATAAATCATAAATTTAAATTTAATATTATTATTTATTAAACAATAAATAATAATATTATTATAACAATAATATAATATAATATTTTTTTATGCAGTAGGTAATATAATATAACATAAATATAACAATATTTATAATATTTTAATAATATAATAAAATGGGCCCTGGGTCCGCGCGGACCCAGGGCTGCTTTTTTCCCCTGGGCGCGTGGATATCACGCGCCCAGGGGGAATCCTTCTCTGGGCGCGTGATTGCCACGCGCCCAGGGACTCTCTGTTCTCTGGGCGCGTGATTTACACGCGCCCAGGGGACTCTCTGTTCTCTGGGCGCGTGTAAATCACGCGCCCAGAAATTCTCTCTTTCTGGGCGCGTGAAAGTCACGCGCCCAGAACCCCGATCTCGTCCATCTTCTTCCTCCTCCATTTTCTGCATTTTCTCACCCAAACACACCTAAATCGACCTATTTCCTACAATTTTCCCTATCTACACGCCTACTTGTCTAGCATTGTGTCAACATTTTTTCAACAACGAAGAAATGAACTACCACAGCAAGTTTAATTTAGTGTTTTAATCATGCCAAATTCTATGAATTGCTTGTAAACACACACGGAGAAATTTTATCCAATGTAAGTTAGACTAACCTTTTTTTCTTGTTGTTGTTGTATTCTTAACTGTCGGAGATGATGAAATTTAGTCGAAAATCAGAAATTTTAGGTCTACAGAGGAAATGAGAACGAAATGAGAAAAAAGAAGAATAAGTGTAGTCTGTTTTTAGGGTTTGTGTATTAGGGTTTGGGGACAAAATGGTCTAAATTGGTTAGTTTGGTAAGAATGAATTAGGGTTGGTCATAAATGTAAAGAGTAATAAAAATAAAGCTATTTTCAAAAATTTCCCGTGAAAATAACAATGTGTTTGGAGTGAGAGAAAGAGAGAGAGAGATAGAAAGTGTGGGGGCTTTGACGGCTTGTTTTTAAACTTTCAAAATACCGATTGGCTGACACACAACCGAGGCTCTGGGCGGCAAAGCGGTATGTAGTCTAGTCTCATGCGACCTTGCCTCCCACTACACGCGGCGCTTTCTCTTAATGACATCTTGGTTGGTTAACATTTGATATTATGACGTGGATCGTAAATTTTGGCTGGCCTTGAAAGGCAAGAATGTGCGAAGTTAAAAGTAATTAATTTAACATCATAATATTATCTTCTCAAATGGGCTTCGTAATGACCAAAATTATATCATAAATCTTTACTTTTTAGCAATATTGGCAGATCTGAAAACTCTAAAGCCACTAATTTATTGAATAAATTAATTTCTTAAATATAATTATTTAATTATATTTAATAATAAAATTAATTTTTATTTAAAAAAAATTCAATAAATATTATAATATATATTTGTGTACTTGTGGTTAATGAATAAAGAGTACAATAAAATTATAAATAAATAAATAGTACATATTGATATAACACCTCAATGAATATGTATTTAATAAACCAATGGCATTAAAAGTTAATTTTTGTACACTCTAAACCCACCAACACACTAATCCTTTCTTCTCAAATGATTACCTAAAAACTAAGTTGATTAATGAGACAAATTGCCAAGATGCCTAACTTCAAAGTGTCAAATGGCATATCCTTCTAAATTAGTTTACATTAACAATTAAAACTTTATTTTAGATTAATGCACTAATTACTTCAACGATTGTATCTCAATATTAGGGGTGTGCAAAATCAATTTGAATTTTTATTTTATGTAAAACCAAAATCTATCCTATGTAATAAAGTATTCTATTTTTCAATTTTGTTTTATTCTAATTATAAAATATAGTAACCTTTTTATTAATTATTTAAATTTTATAGTTTTTAATTCTTAAAAATTTAAATTAATGGTATTAAATTATAGAAATAATAAAATGTATGAATGAAAATTGAGTAATTAAAATACAATTAAAATAATTCATAAAAAAAATTAATATACTATAATCTATTTTAAAATATTATATTATAACTTAATTAATATAACTATTACAAAAAAAATAATTTTATTTTTTTGATAATATATTTATATATCTAATAATATTATACCGTACATATATTTATTTATGATAATTGTTAACTTCTTTGATAATTTTAAATAAATAAATATATATATCACGATATTATTAAATTATTATATAAATAATACAATAAATTAAATTAAATTTTATAAATATATTAGTTCATTCTTTCTTTGTAGTTCGAGGGATAAAAAATATATTTTTTAATAATTTATTTGTTTAACTAAATATGAAAATATTTTATATAAAAATTATGTTTTATACAAATTTAACAAATAAATTTTAACATCATATGTTATATTTAAATTTAAAATACTTATTTAAAATTATTTTTTTTTAGTTTTGATAAAAAAATTTTTAAATGTTATTATTTTTATTAATTGAATAATTTATTAAAATATAAACTAGTATTTATTGTATATTTAAAATATAAAATAAAAGTAAATAAATATTTTTTAATATTTAAAATCAAAATTTTACTTTAAAAAATTGATTTCAATTCAAAACTAATTTTTTTTAAGGACAATTCTTGACGCGTTCTGGTTCTACAGAATCGCTGCACGCCCTTTACTCTTTACACAATTAACAATTGTTAATTGTTATATGTTGCGTTTACAAGCGAAGAAGGTGCATTGTCTGGCTTTCTTTTGGCTTTTGAGTACAAGGAAGTCCACGTGAAAGAAAGATAAGACAATGACAGAGACCAATCAAAGTAGTATTACAAAGCTTTGAAGAAATAAGCACTTGTTAAGGTAGGTAGGTAGGTATAGGTTAAATTTTTGGATTGTGTTGTTTTGATGCGTTTGCATTTTTCCATTCATTTTCTTGTCTCAAATGGTCCTCCAAATTGCCCATATCACACCTACCCTATCAACAATAACACATGGTACAGTATTAGTTGCTCTTTTTGAATCATGGTACAGTGCACCTATTTCAATCCATGGTATTGGTATTTTATCTGATATTTAACCTTTTAAATCACAAGAAGTGTTATCATAAACCGCGAAAGAAGAAACCTGAAGAACCCAGAATTAAGTGAAAAGAAGGCAAAACCAAACACAGACACCAAATCCGATAGGTTTGTTCGATTACTGGCGAGTCTTACAGGTGGAGGAACCTGACAAAACAGACGAAGGGATGATTTGTCTGTGTGAATAAATTATGTGATCGGCTGAGAATTTCTCACGTGTTTTGCTCGGCATACGTTTTTTAGAAACTGTTCGACGTATATCTAATATACTTTATATTTTTTAATATAAAATTTAAATCGTACAATAAATAACTTAAAAATCATTAATATAAAATTAAATAACTAAAAATAAAAACTTGAAATTTTACGTGTTGTTGCCTGGCGTGGAGCCCTCATTTCAGTGTACCAAAGGCACAAGGGCAACACGATGATGACATTATTGTGGTCAAATGTTGATGACAAAGAACAGTAAGGAAAAGAAAAAGGTAGTCTAGTCCCACTCTTCTATTTCCCATCGCCATAATCATGGGTGGGAAGGTTCTCTCTGTTTCTTTACAAAGGATCCAAAGATTGTGAGCAGACTAGATTGACTTTACATTCATTCATGGGAGAGAGGAAGGCCTAGGAAGAAACAATGTAGTGGAAATATGTTGCACCAACCAAAATGTGAAGGGAAGAGAGAGAGAGAGAGACATGGCAGAGGTTTTTCTTAGATATGCATTAAAGTGAAAGATGAAAAGAGTGAAGAGGGGTCAATCAATTTGACTAAGGGGCGCTTTGGTGTAGGGCCAAATCGATAATCAAGGCTTTTTGAATCATTATTAAATAAAATTAGATGGTCTTAATTAATTGGTGTAAGCAAATGATTATGGGCAATTAGCATACTCTGATCTTAATGTCATTCAAAGGCTCTGGAATTTTAGCTGCACGTTCATTGGTCATGGCTCATGATAAAGGATAAAATAATAGAAAAAATATTTAAATAAAATTTTTTTAAATAAGATAATTTTATTATATTAATATTATAATAAAATTATTTAATTAATTAAAATTAAATTTAATTATTTATTTTATTAATTAAATAATCTAATTATATTAACCTTATTACCCTCTTAATGATTACGTATTTCTTTGTTCAGACAGGATATTAAAAGAGTCTCTCTCTCTTGTATGTCTTGAAAAACATAAATAAAAGAGGAGGGCAGAACAGAGTCTAATGCAAGCACTTCGGCCGCGGGACCAAAACCCGGAACGCAAAATGGTCGTAAGAATCTCCGCCAAGCACGGCTGTGGACTCAAATCAGTTCGGGAGCCCAAGAAAAAGAAGAATCCCTAGACGAGTTACCTTAAAAAAAGGCCCTGGTAATGCGGGCCTATGCTATCCCTGAAGGAGACATTAACAGGTACGATATGACCCATCTCCATTTGATGACCGTGGTCCGTGGTAGCACCAGCACAACATAAACACAATCATCTTTTTTGCAGTGATTCTGGCATTCTGCTACATACTTTGTTTTTTATACTCCATCATTCAGGGCTTAATGGAGATTGAAGAGAATTCCAATTTGTGTACAACTGATGGAGAAGCTGGCAATGTTCAACTCATAACTAGCGTTAACAATATACTAGCTGAACTACAGAATGGCCTTACCTAGCTTGATTTCAAGTCACCAAGCCCAAAAACCTTGACCAAGGTAAGACCAAACTCCAGCCCACGATTAGACAATAATTCTTTGAAGAAATTCTTTGTAACTTTGTTGATTGGTTTTAAGCCCGGGATACGTCTGCTGCGATTTAAAGCATTTTAGTCCAAGAAACTCTTCATACTGCATCTCCAAGAGGAGAATACAGCTTTTTTATTTCGACCTCGAAAGTTTACTGCAGGAAAAAAGCGCCCCAGTGATAGGAATCATGCTCAATCCATAATCACCAATTGCATAAACAATGCAGAAGAATTTAACAATCATTGGTATTGGTATTGATCAGTGCAAGAATAACAAGAAGTTTAATCGGAGAAGTATTGGGCAAAATACTAAAGTAAACGACAGACAAAAAAATGAAGAAGGCCTTAGTTTCATATTATGTACTGATTTCACAGAAATACAAGATGCAAGTGTACAAGGGTCTTCAACACAAAGTTGAACCAAAATGCTGATGTACTGATTTCACAGAAATACAATACGCAAATGTGTGAGGATCTTCCACACAGTTGAACCAAAATGTTGAGCAAATGATAATATCTCTGAACATGTTACATGTACATTTTATCAGAATAAGAGCAAAATTCAATCTGAAAACATACCTCTACCAAAATTGACCAACTACAAAGTAGGAATAAAGGCAATGGTCATGTAAAATGGCTCATATGCTGCAATATTATTTGAAGATGGCGTCTATTAACGTAGTAAGGCCTGCTCGATAAAGTACCCGAAACTTCATGGCAAGTGTTCCTAATAGTTGTACATCTATATTCACTTACTATCATTTCCACCAAGAACTGCTCAAATGAATATGCATAGTATAAAACACACCGTAATCGCCAAAATCACCAAATAATTAAAGCTTGTTATTTCTGTGAACACACTAAATCCAAAGAATAAAATAATTAATACAAGACAATATGACTCTTTACATGTATTTAATAGGATTGCAGGCATACTAGCAGAAAAGGAAGAAGAGAGAAAAAATAGAGCGAGGGCAAAACAAGGTAAGGGGAATATATGTAGATTTCATCAGTCGATGCTGCCACATCACTACCTAATCATGACCTACAACTCATTTTGGTAATCAAATGACTCTAATAGTTATTGCAGTATGCTCTAAACAATTTTACAAACAGTGCCGATTACCAAACAGGACAACTTGTTGGACAGAAGCCAGAAGTCTCAGAAGTATACTTTAACCTATTGTTCTGGTTGGGTCCTATAAATCCCAATATGACTGGTGAAGAACATATGAATCAATTTAAACCAATTGATCACTGCATTTTTCTGGAGTGCTCTACTCAAAGTCGAATCTCAATCAAAAGAAAGACAATAATTGACCTTAGTCTGCCAAAACCATGACTAGTCATCCAAGCATTTTGCTTACAAAAAGGTAAAATCATTTTCTAAACTCACGACTGTCAGTTTTCTACATACCACTAGTAATTTCTAAGAAAACTTAGAATTGTAGACCTAGCCATTTATGCTAGAGTTCATATCCATTTCTTGGCCAGTTTACCTTCTTCATCAGAGCAACCCAGCAAACAGTGTGGGAGAAATCCAATTATTATTCCTCTTCAAGCTGTAAATAAATAAATTTCTTTAACAAGTCGAAACATACTAATATTCAAACAAAATTCCTTGCACTGTCATCACCATAGCTTATACCCCATTCATTATACTGGGTCTTGGCATGCGTGTATAACAGATGCAAAACAGAATGGTCTATGAAAAGTGTTGAAATAAAGTCGAGTGAGCCAATTGATCAATCTCCAGATTC
>BNST01001918.1:0-156130 GCA_019650275.1 Xylocarpus granatum | reverse complement strand
ACGTTGGAGGGGGGGGGGTTTCGTTCACACAGGTCCTCAAGATAAAGAGGGGTACAACGGTCGCGCAATCTGTATGGTGTGTGCATAGAAATAAGGTGGGGGGGTTGCTTCGACTTGGTGGATTACCACATGCATCCTGCTGTATGGCCTTATATGGTTTGGGTTTTTATAAACAAAGACTGGGGGGAGGCCTTTTCGTCCGACTTTTGTCAGGGGGGTCTATCGGGTTGTGTTTCTCACACAGCTGTCTTTTGGGCTCTCCTGGAACACACATGTTCGCCTCTATGACCTGTCGGGAGTTGTCAATTATTGTCTCTTAGCGATGTCCATCTCCTAATCTCGCTCGATACAGCCTAGGACAAACGTTGATATCACCTGGTGAGCTTGCACTTCTTCTGATTTGTGCATTTTCGCCCGCGTGGTGGGGGGGGGGGAATGTTGGCTAAAGAGTTGCGCTCTCATATTATACATACTTATGTACAGGTTTATATTATCCGTGTGGTCGACTTGAGCGGTTCTGGTGTGTTCTGTCATTCTTGTTAGCCTAGTACATATGATCACTCGCTCTCTGCCGTGAAGGTCTTATAAATTTTCTTTGAAGTTTGGCGCGGTATATTATTCACATTCTCCTTCATAAAGCGCGTTGTTCTTTTACATTTCCGTTGCGTTGCTTACGATTACGCTTTCTACGCCACTCTAACGTTGTGTCCTATACGGCTCTTAGTTGGTTTTTTGAAAACAAAATCCGGATGTCTGCCATGATTTGCCAATTTTGGGTTTATCTTTTTTTGACCAAAACCACTGTTATTTATTCCCGGGGTTGAGTTCATCTGGAATCGTTTTATAACTTGAGAAGTACCATATTAGAATGTGGGTTTATATAATTATTGCCAAAGTCTTAGGTTCGAACATTGTGGAGTAAAGCGCAATTTCTGTTTGCTTTTTCTATGTTTGTTCAAGTGGTGGATAAAAAAAAATAAAATGTTTGAGGTCTCAGAACTCTCTAATTAGATCTGTGCAATCTTCTTATTTGATTTCTACCAGCTAGCGTTTTTTCTTCATTTTTTCAACTTAGTCAATAAATAATTGATAATACTAAACTGATTCAAGTGAAAGAGAAAGCGAAGATAATTTTCTAGGTACTTAAACCTGGTAGGGGGGCGTCCTAAAGATTAGGATATCCCATCCTACTCTATGAATCTCCAGTGCAGCAATGGAAAGCAGTTAGTCCCACGCTACTTATCTCCATTCTGCAAAACGATATCTCCCTTTTGGTCTCCCCGGCTTTTTGTTGACGTAAGTACAAATGGTCTGATTCGAAATTGGAAAAAGTCGACATTTCCTAAGAATCAACTTAGTGAAATCCCCATTGATGTTTGCCTCGTCCTGTAATATCCTGTTCGTTTCAGTTCTTCAAGAAAGAAAATTTTAAAGTTCATAATTTGCTCATGCCATCCATGTGAATTATGCACGCCTTTCCTTCCTACTTCCCTTTAATTACTGTACAGTCCTTTTAATTGAAAAGTGGGTAAACCAAACACATCCCCAATTATTAATTCGGTGCGTTGTTAACTTGAAGTAAAGATTTATGAAAGGCAAAGTTAGATACCAAACTTTGTTTAAACCGCTGGCCACATCGTCATCCTGTATTGAATTACTACATTGTCCTTTTCATGATATTGTTAATTTGTAAGAATTTGAAATTAAGTTAGCGGGCTCCAAGGACAAATTTTAGTCATAATTTTGAATTTTGAAAACGACAGTGTGTGGCCCAGCCCAAGGGTGCGGTGGGCCCTATATTCCTACTCGGATGAACAGAGAGATAGAGAGAGAGGGACAGAGCAGTCATAATTTGAATTCTTATTCAAAAAACCCAAGTTTGCTCCACCACTTCCAGCTGCAGGGTACTGAAGCTATTACAGCGAAAGATCCAAAGGAGGGAGATCAGTACATCGCATCTGCAACGAAGCTTTCATCAATTCTTTTTTACGTTTTTAAATCGGTAGAGAAGAACAGGAAAATGTCAGGTTATGTAGGGATTATTGTATCAGATCCATTGCTTCAGAATCAGTTCACCCAGGTGGAGCTGAGGAGCTTAAAGACTCACGTTAGTTCATCTAATTTTCTTTCTTCATTTTTTCCTTTTTTCTTCTTTTTGGTTTTTGACCTGTTCAGGATTTTTAAAGAGGAAGAATGTGGAAATATGCAGTTCATGAGCATGAGAAGAGACAGCGGCAAGCTAACTGTAGGTGACTTGGCATCAAAGATGTCGAGATTGAAAGTCGTTGGGGAGAATCTCAATGAAGAAGAGAGAGCTTCGCTTATTCAAGATTTATATCACAATAATCTTCACGTTGAGGTTGATTTCGAGCTCTTTTTGAAGGTATATTTTTCTTTTAAACTAATTTGATCATCTATGTAAATCGATTTATCTTCTTTCAGCCGATTATTCCTGTTCCCTAATCAGTTTGGATTGTTCATTTTGTTCTTCTTTTTATAATTGCAAATGAATTGTCACATGGTTATTTCATGTTTGGTTTCTGAAATGGAGGATCACATGTTATCTTCTGATTTTCTTCATACTCGATCAATCGTTCACCGACCTTGCACTTGGATGATAAACTGTCTAAATACTGCTTTCTCAGCAACCAAACAAGCTAGAGGGATGATTGTTCGTATGTTTTTGTTGGATGATTTATGTTCTCGCAGTTTTTCTGCCTGTTCTGTAAACAAATTTGGATTTTATTTTTGAAGTTGCGAATGAAATTAATTATCATAAACGTGTTGCCGGTTGCTCTTCTGATTTGGTGACGAACATTTCTCGTCTCACTACCTTCTCAGTAATCAAACAGTTTAAAAATTAAGCTTCTCTTGATTGAATTTTGAAAACTTTGATTGGTAAAAATGGTTTGGAAATTTATTGTTTGTGTTTAAGGTGGAAAGTATCTTCTCTCACAAAAGGACTTGAAATTTAACTATTAGATTATTTTTAATAAAAGTTATTCTGTTTTCTGTATGCTTAAAGTGTAACATAGTGTAAAATCCTGGTAGGTTTATTTGAAACTACAAGCACATGCAAATACAAGAACAGGAAGTAATGCAAAGAATTCATCTGCATTCCTCAAGGCTGCCACCACTACATTGCTTCACACCATCAGCGAATCTGAAAAATCATCTTATGTTGAACATATCAATAACTACCTAGCAGAAGATGAATTTCTAAAGAAATACCTCCCAATTGATCCTTCATCTAATGATCTTTTTGAGATTGCAAAGGATGGAGTTCTTCTTTGGTAACTGGAAGTTTTTGCTGATTCTGCTGTTTTTGGTTTCTGGGCAAGTTAAGATTTTGATGATTTATTTTTTAATTTTGCTTCTTGTCCTGCAGTAAGCTTATCAATGTGGCAGTTCCTGGAACAATTGATGAAAGGGCTATTAATACTAAGAGACTGCTGAATCCATGGGAGAGAAATGAAAACCATACCCTTTGTCTAAACTCTGCTAAGGCTATTGGATGTACGGTCGTAAATATAGGGACCCAAGATTTCATTGAAGGAAGGGTACGCTTTATCTGCCATTCAATCAATCTCCCCTGTAACCTTGATTTCATTGAGTTGAATTGGTTGTTATTATTATTTCTAATTTTTTAAGTCTTGCAATTCCATTGATTAGTAAAAATAATATCCTATATGGTTTTCTTACAGCGGCACCTTGTACTTGGACTGATTTCTCAAATTATTAAGGTAACATTACTGTTGCTGTCCTCTTAATTTAACATTTAGCAATAATGATTTAACCAACGGTTCCAGGAACTTTGGAACAATAAAGTAGAAGGATCTAAACTGTATGGCCTTTCTCTGTTAATCTAGATATTGATTGACCTTCCTAATTGTTCTGCTATTGTAGATACAATTATTGGCGGACCTCAACCTGAAGAAAACACCTCAGTTGTTGCAGTTGGTTGATGATAGCAAGGCAATATTGTCTTCCTTCTGTAAAAAGTATTCGTCGTTTAACAACCAGCCTGAGTTGTCTATTAATAATTTTGCTTTTTATATTGGAAACCATTAGGATGTGGAAGAGTTGATGAGCCTACCTCCAGAGAAGATCTTACTGAGATGGATGAATTTTCATCTGAAGAAAGCTTGCTACAAGAAAATAGTAACAAACTTCTCTTTTGACATAAAGGTAGATAGGTCCTAACTTACACCATATATTTTTCTCTCTTTTGTGGCGACTTTATTTCATTTGAATCTGCTTTTCCTTTTTAATTATTTTTAAAGCAGAAGAATCTGATATTTTAAGTTGCTGTTTGTGAGTAGTATTGGCACTTGTTCAAGACTTGAATGGCATTTATAACAGTAGGTCGTTTATATAGATAAAACCCAGAGTCTAATTTAATCATTGACAGATAGAACAGAATCTTGAAAATTTTCTTGTACTTATAATCTTTTATAGGAGTAATGCATTTTAATCACAGTTGCAGCATATTCTACCTTGAGCGAGGTTAAAGAGTTCCAAAAAACACCAGGACTTGGGTGCACCTCATCTTCTTGAGAATAATAGTATAACATGTCTATTAATTGAATTATCCATCATTTAATAGTTTAGATTACTGTATCAGAGTTTTCTGTACTAATGATTGAATCAGAAGTACTCATGCACATTCATCTTCTTGAATATGTGTGTCAAAAGCAAAGAAAACCGATCATTTTTGTGTGGTGGTATGCTGTATTGGTTTTCAAGGTATTTTTGATATTGAGCAAACACTGCGCTATCTGCAGGATGGAGAAGCTTATGCTCATCTTTTAAATGTTCTTGCTCCTGAGCACAGTAATCCGTCTTCAATTACTGTCAAAGATCCACTACAAAGAGCAAAGCTGATTCTTGAACATGCAGATAGGATGGGTTGCCGGAGATACTTAACTGCAAAGGATATTGTGGAGGGTTCCCCAAATCTTAACCTTGCTTTTGTTGCACATATTTTCCAGCATAGGTAAGAAGGAATGCTATCTCAAGCAATGAATTTTATATGCGCTGGTTAACTTTCAACTTTGTCATCACCCAAGAACCAAGTGTCATACAAATATATTATGTAGCTTTTCTAATTCATGACACATGTATGCTCTAGTTAGAAGATTCTTGTATTTGGTATTTACTTTTTGGAAACTCCACACTGCAGGAATCTCAAGGTCAGTCAAGTTGTTTGTAAGTCTATAAAGGTTTTCTTTGGTATTATATTACAGAATGTGGTTTTTCCTTACAGACACGGGTGCTGGTACTTGATTTGTTTTTTCAGTCTCTGTGCTTCAATTGCACTTGGTTAATTATTATGTCATTCTCTATCTTCAGGAAAATATTGATGGAAGAAAATTTTGGAATTTTAATGAGCTCCACTCATTTAAGAAATTACGTTAGAAACTTTTCCTCATTAATATTTGCATAATGTGTATTAATAAAGTTGGGTGTTTTCTAATTGGTATAACATAGACGCCAAAACAAATTATTATTGATACTTTCTTCTTCTTTGCTAAATGTCATTTATACAAACAAATCATATAGTTGAATGCACAGAGCAGATGCTAACGGTTATCTTTGCATGCAGGAATGGGCTTTCAACCCAAACAAAAGAGATATCTTTTCTTGATACTCTACCCGATGACGCACAAATTTCTAGAGAAGAAATAGTATTTCGTTTTTGGATCAATAGCCTTGGAAATTCAACATATGTAGACAACGTCTTTGAAGATCTTAGAAATGGGTTAGTATCAATTTTAATTTTTGATTCAGTATTTTGTTCTTCTAATTATAAGAAGACATTGGTATCGCGGTTCTTTATCCAAATATTTTAGATAAAAATATAAAATATAGTTTTTATTTTTGTTAAATAAAAAAAATAAGATCATATATTTTAAAAATAATTTTGTAAGATGTGGTTATGTACTAAAATTATAAAATTGAAATTTTACATGTTTTCAAATTTTAATTCTTAAAAGAAACTCAAATTAATTTTTGTGCTTAATAATAAATTTTCAATTAGGATAAACATTATTTTGCAAATAATGAATTCAAAAATTATAAAATAAGGAACAATTTTGAAAAACAGTGTTTAAAGGGAGGCATCCTAAACTTTTTTATCCACTCCCATGGTCAATTTATTACTATAAGATATGAAATACTGCGGTGCACAGTTCGAAATTTGATCCAACAATTTGTGATTTAAATTTATTTTTAGCTCCAATTTCATTACCGTTGTAGTATTAAGGATTCCTCTATGATAATTTACA
This sequence comes from Xylocarpus granatum, assembly GCA_019650275.1. NCBI lineage: Eukaryota > Viridiplantae > Streptophyta > Magnoliopsida > Sapindales > Meliaceae > Xylocarpus > Xylocarpus granatum. The sequence goes on along the minus strand of BNST01001918.1, from coordinate 149,843 downwards.
CAAATTTTGTTCTCCACCTAAATTCTGGTTCGTCAGCTAAAAAATGTGCTCCTTTGCAGATGGGTACTTCTAGAAACCCTCGACAAGGTGTCACCAGGGATTGTCAATTGGAAGATCGCAAATAAACCTCCTATTAAATTGCCATTCAGGAAAGTAGAAAACTGTAATCAAGTTGTAAAACTAGGGAAGCAACTGAAGTTTTCCCTGGTTAATATCGCCGGAAATGATATTGTACAAGGAAATAAAAAATTAATTTTGGGTAAACCTCTGTCATGCCATTTTATTTTATGTTATTGTCAAAGCTTTTCAGTGTATCTTTGTCCTGAATAAAACTATTGGCTTTCTTTTCAGCATACTTGTGGCAATTGATGAGATATAACATCCTGCAACTTTTGAAGAATTTGAGATTCCATTCCCATGGAAAAGAAATAACTGATGCTGATATTTTACAATGGGCCAATGCCAAAGTGAGAAGTTCGGGAAGACAAAGTCGCATGCACAGTTTTAAGGTATAGTTTTACAGTTATCTTTGTTCCGCGTATCACAGTAATTCGCTTCTTCAGTCTGATTTTTAGCTTTTAAAGGTTTAACTGGTCTATGGACTGGAACTGTTCAATAATCGTAGTCAATGATTCATTCAGTTTAATTCCTGTTTTGGTGCAAGTGTGCTGAGAAAATAAACTGAAACCTTGTTTCTACTTCCTTTAGAATTATGTTAGATTGATCTCACTGCCCATTACTATTTTAATTTTGCAGGATAAGAGTTTATCAGATGGCATCTTTTTTCTTGAGCTACTCAGTGCTGTTGAACCTAGAGCTGTAAATTGGAGTCTTGTCACAAAAGGAGTAACTGGTACGTTTTCTTCCAATCTCACGTGATCCAAGTTGTTTTTGTTGGCTATGGGATGAGCTGTAAACATAGAATAATTCATGATTTCTTTTGAACTATTGGAACTTTGCGTTATGAAACATGATTGCTTTGGACTTAATCTCAGGTGATCCCTGTTTCTTGTTGGCAAGGATTTAATTGCTTGCACTGCATGGTGCCAGTTTGATTATTGTGTGATCCCTAATGCTACCCGTCTTATATTTTAGATTATTATTTGTCTAAGAAAGATACGACTAGTTGCTCATTATTTTTTTGGTTTTTTTCTCCTTTCCAAAATTTGGGGCAATTTAGATGAGGAGAAAAAGATGAATGCTACCTACATCATCAGTATTGCAAGAAAACTTGGATGCTCAATATTTTTGCTTCCTGAAGACATAACAGAGGTATTCTTGTGATCACCAGTATGGGTAATATTTACCTGTTTAGAAGGCATACAAGGGCAAGATTTATGAGACAATTAGGTTTCTCTTGTTTTAACACCAGTGTCTTGCACTTTGTTGTTTAAATTACCCCAAGGAGTATAGCTGATTCTCTTTCCAGTTTTTTTCCTGTAAGTGCTTTGCTAGGTTTAGCCCACACTTTCCGACATTTAAGCTTTCACCCGGTTCCTTTGTGGAATGATTGTATCTCCATTTACTCTCATCTGAAGAAAAAATGATCCCAGTTTGAAATTCTGCCAATAAGCTTTGACTATCACGACTTAATTTTCACTATTTTGATACCATTTTGTCTTTCAGGGGAATCAAAAGATGATTCTCACGTTGACCGCAAGTATTAAGCTATGGTTCATGAAACAACCAGTCGATGACAAGCCATCCGCAACTTCAGATAGTGAAAACGGAAGCCAAACAGAAACAATCTCAAACTCAACATTGGACGACTCAGCTTCCGAATCATCAATCGAAGAGAATGGCCATATATAAATAGGTTAATTTTCATTACAAAACTCAAATTACTGTTTGAGTTTCCTTTTCTTTTTTTTGTTTTGTTTTGTTTTGTTTTGTCAATTAAAATTTGATTGCAAAGTTTCTGTATAACCCCATAGGAATTGGATTGTTCCAGGAACAAATTTTGCTAAAGCAATTGCGTATGTAAATAGTTTCGTATTAAAACTATCAGATTGAGTAGTAGAACAGCAAAATAGAAGCTCGTCATAAGGGCGATTAAGAAAGAAACGGAGGTGTTGCCGAGTCAGAAGGCAATTAATAAAAGAAACATGTGGAATCTGGTAATGGGTTTATCTCTAAACTCGGGCATAATTATAAGGGGAGTAGAGTTGGTTAGAGAGTCTAATTGAAAAGGCTTGATGTACGTCTAACAATAGGCAAAACATAGGCCCACCATGTGTAATCTTCGGCTTAATTAGCCTAACCTTTAAAAGACATAAACTCCAATGGTGCGTGCGTTTTGATTTGCATGTCTGTCTCTTTGTTCTTTTCCAGTTACTTTTGTCCTCTCTCATATAAATCATAGATAGATAATTGATACCCATTAATTCCTTAATTTACATTTAAAAGAAATGAATTAGTCGAGCCATTTCCAATTTTTGCTTTTTTTAAAATGCTAGTTTTTAGAAACGAAATGAAATTCCTATGCATGTAAAACTTACAAGAGAATTGAGATGAACAGAACGGAATTACTGTCGATTACAGGCCGTGAATAACTAAAATCTGGGTTCGGAAGAAGTTGGTCACACATGCAGCCACTTGATGATGTGTATATGCATGCACATGTACATATGTGTGTGTGTGTGTGTGTGTATTATGATGAGTGTGGTCCTGCTCTCTTCGCAAGTCTAGTCCAGACAACATTGGTGATAAATATTAAGTGAGAAGTCTGGCATGAAGTACCGAAGCTTTCTAAGGGTTTAATCATCTTCGCTGTGATGATGACGACTGTACGAAACATTCTATTCTTCAGGTATCTTTTTCCTGGAGTGCAAATCGTTCTGCTGAAGCCAGGCAAATGGAATGAACTACTGCAAATTCGTTGCTAGTTACCAGTAATCAACCACAATATCAGTTAATTACAATACAACCCAACTCCTGCATGCTTTCTTTAGAGTCTCAAAGAATTTTTCACTGTTGAATTCCCAATTAGTTGTTGGATTGCGGTCGACACTGAATCCTCCAAAAAGAAAGAAATTGATCACATCGTCCTCTTATGTTTATATTTTATTTTCTTGATTCTACACCTCTCCCTCTGTTTTTCCTATAGCTATCTATCTATAATAACAAGCAAAGCAAGAATACTTAATTAACCGTATTATTAGAGAAATAATGATACATAGATAAAAGTTTAAACTTAACACACTTTGAAAACTAAAATATAATTAGTACATAGTAAATTAATGAGTTCTTAGATAATTTTTAAAATTGTAAAAATATAAAATGATATAATGAGTTAATATAAATATTATTTTTTTAATCAGAGATTAAAAAAATACAGTTACACTATCATTATCAAAAAAAAAGTGAAATGTTACCTAATAATAACATGGTTCCTTGCTTGTTAATAAAGTTAATTAAATAATAAATTATAAAATATAAGGAGGCAACACTTGAACAGTGGTTAGCTACTGTAGTCATTATCCAAATTAAGTGCCGACATTATCAGCCCATCAAATCATACCACGTGTGGTTGGCGCCACCAATTTCACTATCACAATCAGTCGTCACTATTAATTAATAACTTAAACTAAAAATTCAAGGAGATTAAATCATCTGAAAATAATAATAAAATTAAAAGCAAATAAAAAGAAAGAAAGGCCCCCACATTAATCCAAGTGGAGGAAATGGAAATGGAACCATGTGCGATCATATGGTGGTTGGCAATTTATAGGCCCACTCACTCTTCTCTTTTTCATTCGCCAAAACTCTCAATCAACGTGACAACGAGAAGGAAAATTTTCTATAATTAAATATTATTATCATTTAATAATGTAATATAAGATTGATTCCCTAACTCTCCTTGCCCTTCACAACTTCCATTTTTTTTTAAATCTCTTTTCTCACTTTCTCTTCTTCAAATTTCCCTGACCACATCTCTCTCTTTCTTTCTGTGTTGTGTATTGGAGTGTACTGTATTAGATTTTGTGTGTCAGAACTAAAGCTTTTGTCCCTCCCTTGAGACTTCTCTTGTTTATAGGCCCCCTTTTGTGTCAGAAGAAAATCCCTTTTTTTTTAAATCTTCTCTTTCTCTTCGATTTTGCACTCTTCAACTAATTTTTGTTTGATCCTTTGATTCATCATCCATCATATAAGCAGAAAGCAGCATCAAATCAGTACCCCACTGTCAGAAACCCTAAATTACCACATAACTAAACCTCTCTTTCTTGATCTTTTCTTTGCCCTCCATGAGTTTGATTAAGAGCTTATCTTCAAACCCTAGTTCCTTCAAATCTAGGTTCGTCACACAGTTTCTTCGATCCCTGATGAAAATAAAAAGGGAAACAACGCTACCCACTTCATCCTCCCCACGAGAGATCTTTCTGCGATCTCGTAAAGTTAAGATTGCGGCTGATAAATCAATGGCTTTAGCTGCTGGCTCAAGAAGAGCTTGGAGTAGGGGAATGCTTTGGAAGATTCAGCACAAAGCGAGACGCCCTCGTGCCTCGGTGAGGAGAATTTACAGACATCCGAATATCAGAAAGAAACGTTTGAAAGAGGAGAAGAAGAAGGGAGATGAGGAAGTTGGCGGTGACGCCGACTTGCTTCGAAAGCTTGTTCCGGGGGGTGAAGGAATGGATTTATGCAGTTTGTTGGACGAAACTGCACATTACCTAAAGTGCCTTATTACTCAAGTACAGGTGATGAGAAGTATAGATGAATTCTACTCTATCTGAGTTATGGTTGCCAATATTCCTTCACGCGCGCGCGCACACACACACATATAGAATACTTATATATGATTAATAAATGAAATGAGCAGATAAATAAAAAGTTTCAGTTATAGGAACAGATAGATTGATAAACTGGGTTTTAATTGCAGAAGAAAGATACCAAATGAAGTAAACCCTTATCTGAGAGTGAGACGTGAGTGGTTTTTATATATACAGTCTTTGTGTTGCTTGTAAACCTTGTATTGCTTAAATTTGACCTAAAATATAAGGGGGAGGGGGGTGTTATTTATTGAGCAACATTGGTGTCTTTTAAGGCCTCATATATTCTCCATTGGTTGCTTCTGTCTCATCTATTTGCTTTATGTTGATTTGTCCTCTCTCGATGATGTATACAGTAGATCCGTAAGCATTCTAAAATTGGCTTAATTTGGTTCTTTCAATCGAAAACGAAATCATATAGTAAAAACCCAAAAATAGTTGGTGTTGTTCATCCAAAAATTCAAAAGAAAAGAAAGGGAATATGTTAATACAGAGGTGAATTCATCTACGGAATGGGTCCAAGTAAATCGATGATTATGCTTGCTTTTCTTTCTCCTTGAAAAACATGTCCAATTCGTCTCTCTCTCTCTTTTTAGGGTTGTCATCCATTTCTATCTAAAATTAGTGCTAACCGAATGATTCCTTTTATCCACTCCCTTCCCTTCTCTTCTCGCCACTTCAGTTGTATATGGTTTTTGGTTTGCTTCCTTCTGATGAATGGAGTTAATTTATTGTAACTACAATAAATGCATACATAGAGTGTATTTTTGTTTGTCATACACATGTGTGCACATATTATCTAATCTTTGTTTGTTGTATGTCCCCGTATTCTTGCTAGCTAACATTTTAATTAATTAGCAATGTTAATACTATACAAACTAACAACTTAATTATTAAGGAAAATGACAAAGTCATCAAACAAACAATAAATGGTCCATAAGCTTCTAAAGAAGTTGCTACTCGGTTAAGCAAAACCATTCAAAAGAATTATTGAAGAGTAGCACACGCCAATCGTTGCAAAATATATGAACATTTTGCAAACTGATTCATCCAGTGTGGCTTCTTTTTCTAATTTTACAATTGATTGTCAGTCAATTAATGCCAACATTTTCACATATGCATGTTCTATCGAAATATAGATTTTTGATGGTCAAGATTAATAAGTCAAATTTTCCCTTAGATTCACTCTTGTCAATGTACATATATATGGACAACGCCATCCTGTCCCCTTTGTTTATCTTCTTTGTAAACTGTATATATGCCAATGTTTGTATCTATACATTGGTCTATTTTTTAAGTTCTCATAGATTCTTGCGATGAAATACTGTAAGAATTCTTACGTAGATAATAACTATATAATTTTAATCGGTAGAATTAAAGATATAAATTTTTATGTAAATTTATTTATAATATGACAATATTATTTATAAAACAAAGCAATAATTCATAAGAATGAAAAAGAAAATTTATATAAAATATGCAACAATAACTCTTATTAATAATATTGTTAGATTACAATATTAATGCCTATAATGTGTTATAACCAAAAGTGCACTTCTTTTTTTGGTTTGGTTTGGCGAGAAAGACAGATATTTCATTAAGTGAATATGACTCAGAGACTTCTTCGCACTATAAATCAAGTCAGAACCAAAAGTAGAGTCAAGTCAGTCATGTCTTTCTTTCTTTCTTGTTTGTACATGCATTGCTTTGAATTTTGATGCATATATGCATGGCGAAGACCACAGAGGGCTGTTTCTGTAGAGCAATGTTGAATTATGAATGGCAATGGTTGAATTTGCTTGATTCATCCGCATGGATGTCTTGATTTGATTTGAGAAATAAAAGAAAGATTTTGCGCTGGAAATATATACTAGGACGATCAATAAACCACCAAGAAAGGAACAGAAAACACATTAAATTTGACTGGCAGGCCAGAATAATTCATTAAGTTGGAGGAGAGGAGAAATAATTATGATTGGGGGTTTGTGGGGTGTGTGCGTGCATGAGGGTTGTTTTGTTTTTATCAAGTATCGAATTGATTGATTGTTGAGGTGAAAGAGAAGGGGCACTGTGCTACTCATGTCATGACTGAGCGAGCTACCTCTTCTTCCTTCAACATTTGGCCAGCCATTGCCCATCTTTTCGTCGAACCGATTCTTATTCCAGGGACCACACCCAAGACATGAACCATGCTTGAAGTTGAGACACAGATACCGATGCTGAACCCTGCTTCTGCTTTATGCAATTTGTCATCGCCATTATCATCAAATCCAACACAGAATATCGACCAAGCAGTTAGCTAATATAGCTAGGTACCAGTCACGCCGTTGTTTTATTTGTTTCGTTTCATTCAATTCTATTAAAATTGAGCCCTGAATTAGCTTGCCGGACCTAAAATAATTAACAAATAAAGTAAGAACCAAAGGCTAGAAAGCTTTGCGAACTAGTCGGACTCAAAACACCAATGGCACCCCACCCCACCACCCACGAGACAGAAATCTCCTCGTCCTTGTCGTCTAGCCTTCGATCGGTGATTGAATAGTGTCCCATCCTTGCTGTATCTGCGATGGCCCGTGCTGTGTGCGCACCCGAAAAAGAAGAATTTACGATGTCGACCCGAGTCAAACACTTTTGATTGGGCTTCCTTCCTCTTACGTATCAAGCCCTTTCTATGTTAGCGAGGTCTAGCCGCACTTGGTATAGGTTGTCCAGCCTATTCAGCATAAAGGTATAATACTATACTGCATACCCTTTAAAATCCTCCTGACACCCCAATTGTTGGGGGTGCATTGCACATTGCCAAACCCTTAAAAGAAAGACCGGCCCGTGATCAACATTATGCAACCTCGTTATTATGTTTGTCATTCAAAGGCGCAGCAAAATGCTAAAACCATTTTCCTTGACTATATTATATACTGTATGCTATAACTTTAGATACAGAAGCAGATTTACAGTAACTAACTAACAAGTCGGAATTATACATGCATACATACAACTCTTCTGACTTTGCAACTCTTATGACAACCGTTTTGGCCGCTCTCTCTCTCTCTCTCTCTTTCTATATGTATACATAGTTTGCTCTGTTCCTATTCCTCTGTATCCCATCTTTAATAAATAGTTTAGCCTCTTTTGAGCTGGCTTTCTATAGAACTCAAGAATGGGGAAAGAATTACTTTTCTACCAGTACTTCCAGTTCTGTTGTCTCCGCATGTATTGCTTTTGGTTCTATCTTGGTCTTGAAACTGCACTGTTGTTGGTGATTCCTTATGGGCTCACGGTAGAACCATTGTGCGAGATAAGTAAGTTTGTTAAGTCACGGATTCGATGGCCACTTCCCCATAAAGATGCAAGGCAAAGGCCCATTATAGCCATTGCTACCACTGAGCATGCTGGAGGAACTGCTTGACTGCTTCCGAGGAACTGAGTGGCGAGGAGCCCTGCCAAGGTGGAGCTTTGCATTCCTGTGCACAGCGAGATTGTCCTGCTAACTTCTTCTCCTTGTCTGACATTAGAAAAAGAAAACATATCAGATTCTGTTTAACAGACTTGAAAGTAGAAACAGCTGTGTACCAATACAATTTGTTTCCAGGAGAGGGAAGATTATACGACATAATACATGAAAAGCAAGAATCAAGCATAAGGAAAGCATGTCATCTATATGTTAGGCTCAAGTGTTATCCCATATTCAGAGCAGTGTTATTAATTACTCACAAAGCTAATCATATATGGCTGACAAGTCAATCATTTCAGATATTGAAACCAAGCAAGGAGCAGAGAGGAAGCGTTGAGATTATATAAAGTCTTCAAAAGGAAAGGAATAAGCAGAAGAAATGTTTTAAGGTTATTACGAGGGGATTTTCAGCAGCAGAAATGAAAGCATTACAAATGCAATAAAATAAAAGGCAACTTCAACAACATTGTTTTTATATCCGCGACATTCCCAAAACTATGGTATAACATCAGTAGATTGCACTAGCGTTTTCGATTATGCTGGTATTAGTTTCCAGCATATGACGATGGTACGGCATCAGACCTGATCTATCTAGTTGCAAATTTAGAAGCACGTACTCTGGAGCACTATCACCTCAGTGAACCAGAGTGTGGACTAACAAAACAGGTCACAAAAAGAGCTCTGTTCTTTCTGGTAACACATTGGGAACTTCAAAAAACTAGCAACTAACGAACTCCACATAACAAGAGCAATGACAAGGAGAATTGCTTCTTCAGTTCTATAAAAAAAATTTTCTCCCCCCTGATGAATGAGATATTATACTTCAAGTACGAAAGAAATTACCGCAAAGCTGGAATTTTGGAGACCCAATATCCCACAGCAAAAGCCATAGCATGAAATGTCAACACTGGAAGAACCAATTGAAGACCCTCCATAGAGAGAATCTGACTCCGGTTGATAGCAAGAGGGCTACCAATACACATTGAGGTACATATCATAGCAACAAATGGCATCACAGGCTTAAGAACAGTCACAACTGGTTTTGCGTAAGTATTAAGGAAGAGGCCAAGAGCAACTGGAACTAACACAACCTGCAAAGACATACCAAAAATCTCAAACATCAAGCAAGGAATTAAATAAACAAACCAGTTCCAGCACATCTCTGAATCCTCCAAAAGCACTCATTACCTGTAATATTGACTTGGACATAGCAACAGCATCAACTGGAACAACAGACCCAATAAGAAGGCCGGTTAACAGTGGTGTGACAAGAACTGATGCAATGGTGGTTGAGCTGGTAAGAAGAATGCTTAAGGCCACATCTCCTTTGCTCAAAAAGCTGGCATAGCTGGAAAGTTGAGCCCCTGCAACACAAGATGTGAGGACAAAACCAGCATAAAACATCATAGAGATCCCAAATGCCCTCGCAATCAGCACCCCAAGGATTGGTTTGAGTACATACTGCACAGCAAACCCAACAGACAGTGGTAAAGGTCTGCACCAGTCGAAAAGATAAACAAACTAGTGATGATATTCATTTCTCACAAATAAGCAATGGTTAAAAATAAACTTTATACACACTTCTAAGACAAGAGATCTTATACCTCTTAAATGCAAGAGCAAAATCATCAATAGAAAGTCTAATTCCAATAGACAACATAATTCCACCTAGAGCTGGCGCATATAATTCCTTGGAAACCCTGCAAAAGTTTTTAACAGAAATCACTTCTGCTATTTTAGTAAATTTAGTGCTACCCAAAGCTGATTTCAAAAAACTATTATGTAGGAAGCAAAACAGCTGGACAAGTAGAAAAAAGACTTCATCTTGAGCCTTAAATCAAGCACATACAAGCAGTCCCAGATTATCATTAATATTGATATCACAAAGAAATAAATAAAAATTGAAGTAGAAATAAAAATTAACAGATGACGACAAGAATAGCCTTTCAAAGTACTATATAAGCAATATAGTTAGCATAAACTTGTTAAAACAAAAATAAATGAAGAAATGAATTTTATATATTCCTACCATAGCAACAAAATTTTAACTTTGAAACCCAAATTTCAACTCTCCGTGGTCCAATACCTCCTAAAAGGCAATACTTGGAGAAAAAACAATATTAATTCGTCTTAAATATCATTAAAAAAATGAATTCAAACTGGATAAAATTTTCAAGTATTTTAATGTAATTTGCGGCATATAATATTAAGAAACCTGGGACTCAAAAAAATTATAGAATTTAAATTACATAAATACATACAAGAAGAAAAATGAGCTTCAAAAGTAAGAAAAACAGAACAATTGAAGAAAAAGAACCTACCAAGTAAAAGTTGCTGGTTGTACGAGAGCAGCAACAGCAGTGGCAGCAACAACAAAAGGGAGCATTGCAGACAAAACCTGAGACGAGTCATTCTTCGCAGCGTCAGCAACAGAACTAGTGTTTGTTCCAAAAGTAAGCAAGGAAACATTCCCTTCTCGTCGTTGCAACCCAACTCTGCCCACAAACGGCGACGTGGAGCATGCCAGCATACACAACCCGCCATTTACTTTAACGCTCTTCCGAGGCTTCAAAATTGACTTTTTACATCGAAATGAATGTGAAGAAAATGTATTTTTTTTCTGTATACACAGTTTTGGTGGTGAAAAAATTAATATCGAGGCCATTTTAACAATTAGAAAGGTATTAGCTTTACTGGGGTTCGTCTATTTGGCTCGGTAGCGGTGGAGATGGGAGTGGGCTGACGGAAAGTGGCGGTTTCCGGCGAGGGAAAGGAGAGGCGGGAGGTGGAAGTTGAGATTCTTGAGTAAGAGACGAAAAGATAACAAAGATGTATACTCGTTATGTTGAGTAGTTTTTTATGAGGACTGCATTTGAAGGGATGTAGTGGTTCACGGAACAGGGAAAATTGGTAGGGTTCTGGTGTTTAGTCGTAAAAGTTATGGGTTGTGATCTCATCATCAGGAAATTGGCGGTCAGGAGTTGGGTTTTTCATATGCTAATTGATTTTGAAAAAAAAAGGTTATCTCTATTTTTGATAATTAGGTAATTTTCCCAAAACAGGGCACAAGTAATTTAACAGGAAAATAATGGAGGAGTTAATTAATTAGCAGTAAATCTGAATCGATAAAAACCGAAGGGGAATCAAACAACCAAAACAGTCAAGTGTTGCAGGTGTTTGTACTGTTAAAGATATGGCAGACAAGTAGACAGTCAGCCGTTTGTGGTATCTATTTTCATTGCACAATCTGCATCCACGCCACAACCCATGTTCTCCTCTCCATTTATTGGGCAGCCCATCTCAGATGTTGAACTGAAGCGAAATCCTTGGGTGATTGGGTAATACGTAATACGCACATCTCATCATCATCGTTTTCAACAAAGAATAAATAGTTGCCACATAATATGGGAATTTGCATTTGATCTGACTTCGTATATGGAAGATGCAGTTGGTCTGCCATAGGGCTTGTTGTACAATAACCAACGTTTCTTCCTTCCTTCGGTTGCGAATACAGTAAACCATTACGGGAACGACATCATTTGGGAATCGCACCATTTTCTGATGCTGACTTTGATTTAGCGTTGCGTTAGCATCAGAGGCATCGTTCATAGACGCATATCAAATATATCTTAGTGGCCGGGGACAAAAGTGATGAAGAGAATAGCAGTATTCTATAAAAATATGTATAATAATGATGGTATAGGATTGTCCGAATTCATACAATATCATTCCAAATGGGATGAAAGAATCTTCGTTTCGAGGATCCAATCTTCAACAAGCTCTGTTTCAAAATAAGTGTTAAGTAAACAAAATGATGGCTGGGCTGGGACCAGCAGATAATTGGGTTTCGTTTCCCCTGGCTGCGATAAAAGATATCTATGGAGTGCTTTATCTACCATCGTAACCACATGCACAGAGATTGGTACTTGTAGACACAAGCCACATGTCAATTTCACTGCCACTTTGGTGTACAAAACACACCATATGAAAAATGCAACTAAATTAGCAGACAGTAGAAAGAGCGAACCAATCCTGCGTTCAGCTATTTCAATCATGGCCTTTTTCTTTCAATAGTTGATCGGTCCTAAAGGTAATACTGGTAAAATCTTTCCCAGAAAGTTCCACATGTTATTGTGGACTTTGAAGGCAGAATGGTTACACTTTCCACCCAAAGGAGTAAATAAGAATAGCATGTCACTGGGTTTTGGTCTGCTGATTCAAGGACGAATAGACGCGCTATATGAACTGGAATTTCATTCTCTCAATACAAACAAGTACCAATTTGTTGAGACTTCCACTCACTGACACCATGTCAAGTGAACAAGGAAAATTATTACAAATTCTACCGAGGGCGCAAAAATAAACAATGAAAACATGGAAAATGAAAAAAAAAGGTAGCCTAATCTATAGTCAGCAGATATGTCATGAGAAGACCAATATTAGGAAGGTCCATAGCTAAAGTGGATGTTAGGTAACATGGGGAAAGAAACAGTTTGAACCAGCTAAGGGACCATATGCAACAAAATAAAGTCAAAGCTATTCCAGATTATGCTGAGTTGCACAAGCATCTAAAGCTACCAAAATATCAGCTTCAGCCAATCGATCCAAGGACCCAGATGATGTTCAACCCCTAAGACTGCCTAATTCTGCTCTGTAACTCAAAATTCAAACACTTTTATCTAAGCACCTTCCTCAATTTGCATCAATCAGTGGACTAAAATAACTTTATCATAAAAGCATTTTAAAGTAAACGATGTGCAAGGAAAATCCAATTAAGTGTGAAAAACGATGTAAATACTGTGTGGGTTTCAAAACAGTGAAACAGACATGGTTTTGAATCACCTGACTGGAAAAGCAAACATCATAATTACTTTCCTGTTGAATTTATTTTTATTGTTTGTTTCTTATAAGTGATTACTAACCAGCTAAAGAAATTTGAGGAAACTGAAAGTAAAAAATCAGATGGAATTTGTCTTTTGACTCATGACTGCAAGATAGTAACCCTAAGATTACTCTCATAACCATCACAATACAAACCCTTGGCTCAAGCTCTCTGAAAATGGAGTCCATCAAGGTTTACACCTGAGCATAAGCATAACAATGTAGATATAAGTTCCTTTGAGAAAGAAGGAAACACGTGCAAATTAAACAAGAAGTTTCCTATACTGCCATACATCTTACCTCCACTGCATGATATAGAACTTAAACCAAAAGCATGCAGAAACAAAGTAATGCAACAATGATAATGGAGTTTGGCAATATCTATCTGAAATTCGGCAACAAAGCTTTCATTTATTGGCTTTCTTGTAGCAAGAAAATGAAGATGTGTGCCTACGATTCAACCTAAAACTTATGCTAAAAGAACACTCAATATAGCACCCAGGTTTACGTTCATAATTACAGGATAAATGCAAACGTACAAATTAATAAAATCTTGTAGAGTTATCGCCTGAAATCACCTCAACTGAAATTCTCCTGCCCTTCTACTTTTATTTCTATCTTCCAGGTTGAAATAGAAGGAATCTTAATATCAACGCCTCGTGAAAATTTCTCCCTCAAACTCTGTGGCCATCTTCTCTCTTAGACAGGAGCCGGCTTAATTTGTCTGCAAATTTTCACTATACGTAAAGGAAAAATCAAACATCCACACAAAATTGATGCATAGGATCCGCTAAAGCAGACTCTAACGACTCTCTTTTTACAAAGGGACATGATGAACCAATAGCAAGCTGATTGAGATCCTGTGCAGAACTTCAATAATCCTCCTCCTCCAAATTTAAATGAAGTATGTTTCATATTAGTCTGGACACTTCCCAAATTGACGCTGCGTATACAACAGAAAAAATAAATAAATAACTTTATACAGCCTATTGCAAATTTTACCCTCTTCAAGTATTAAACAATCATAAACCAGGCTAAGATTTTTCTCAGTAACTGGCTACATTATAATGGAATGCCAATACGCAAAATAAAAATAAATGAAAGAAATGACATTAAACCTTGTCCAGTGATTCTACCATAAGTTTGCCATCCAGAACATTACCATTATCAGAGCGAACCGCCGTACAATCCCTGGAACTTTCAAACAGTGACAAAGAGAACTGCTTAAAAACGACAACATCAAAATAAATAAGACCCGAACTCGGAACATCGACACGGATTCCCTTGACCGGAAACCACAAAAACAGCTCTTGAGCTAAAATTCCCGACAATGATCCGATCTGACCGTAACTCAGAGTCCCCGAAACGTTTCTATCGTAATGCAATTCGCTTTCAAATTTGGCATTGCGAGGCTGGTCCAAATAAACCTCGAAATGCCCCGTTTCGTCGATACTGAATTCGTTAATTCCTTTGGGAAGTAGACCCATGGGCACTCCGTGCGCCTTCAGGATCTCGTAGATTAATTCCTGGCATTGATAGCGTCAGGAATAACCCTAAAAAAAGTGGGAAAATCATTTTTTTTTCCAGAAATGGAAAAATTGGTGGTCACAATGAAGAGAAGTGGAATGAAAGTTACGAAATATTAGGGTTTAAGGATTGTAGAGAAGCAAATTGAGAGGTAGAAGGAGGAAACAGCGGTGCCATTGAGAAGAAGGCGGAGGGGACAGCGGTGAGAGCTTGAACAGAGGTTGGATTGGGAGAGTGATCAATTAGTGGCGGAAGGAGTAGGCATTTTTCATTGAGATTGTTTAAATCCAGTGTGCCGGTTATTGTCTCAGTCGCAAACGAATAACAATTAAACACGTGTCCGAATCCGATGAGCATCGGAAATTATTGCGAACTAGTTTATGGTTTTGGATTGGGTATTTATAGAATGGCCCAAATGAGAGTAGCCAAGCCGTGGGTTCACCGCCGGAGAAGACAAGACACGCGAAGGAAGGAGGAGGAGATATTAGTGGCGTGATTATGAAGATGATTTTGTCTTGACATTAGTAACAACAATAACAATAATAATAATAATAAACAACTGTTTTGTGGGTAATTAATTGTACTGTTATTGCATGTCTGCCTGTCTGTCTTTGTGTATGATCTTGATATGAAATCATCTCACATGGCATGTAGTGTATGAATAATTCTTGTAATGCCAGTTTCACTCAACTACTACTCTGCACTGGGCCATGATTTTTCGATTTAATTTTGCCTTTTCAATCATTATATATTGGGTCAGGATTCTACTTATAATGGGCTGGCTTTAGCTCTCTAAAAATTCATACTAGGCTGCTTTGGGCCGTTCTGAATATTGAACTTAAAATAAAAAACAAAAAACCCAAAATGTAAATGTGGCACCAATTCAATTCATTGCCCAGGTTATTGGCAGGAGCTGTCGGTCAAAACCATGGCTCTTTTCTCCGGAACTCTTAATCCCTCTCCATTGCTTTTCATTGAATAAACAATGACAATTCATTTGCCACTTCTATCAATTATTAGTATTACCGGCCCTACAGCTCTCAATTACACCGTGGCTCTGGCTCCCTATTTCTAGAAATTCAACAATCGGGTCCCATCTGCAGGAAAGTAAAAAAGGATAATAATAATAATAATAAAAAGAACTGGCGCCTCAAATCTGTTTCCTTTGATTCCCATTTGATTCTCTACTCTTCCAAATGTACCGCTGAGCTGAGTGCTCACTGTTCCCACTTCCAAAGCAAACACAACACAACTCAGTTTATCTTCTCTCCGAAGTGAAGATAAGATTTAGAGAGAGAGATCCAATGCTGTGTGGTTTTCTGTGTTCTAGTCTTTCTTTCTTCTTGTTGTTGTTGTTAACTGGTTGTTTGGGAGGTGACCCTTATGTGTTTTACGACTGGACTGTTTCTTACATTGCGGCTTCCCCTCTTGGACTTAAACAACAGGTTTTTCTGTTTCTATTTCTCTTCACTTCAATTATGTTTTGCATGCTGGGCTTTGTGAATTCTGTTGTGTTTTGTGATCCTTTTCGGTTTCAGGGATGAATTAATGGTAATTTTATGCAATAAGTTTAATTGTACTTGTATTAAGAAACTTTTAAAATTTTTTTTGCTCATTCACCAAGTGATGAGTTATTGGCTATTAAGCTATAATGTGGGCCAAAATAGACTTACCTGCTAGGGAATCAAGGTTTGCTTATCTGTTTTTCACATTTTCTAGGTGATTGGGATTAATGGGCAGTTTCCGGGACCGATTCTGAACGTCACTACGAATTGGAATGTTGTTATTAACGTTAAGAACGATCTTGACGAGCCATTGCTTCTCACATGGTATAATATACTGGGACCATCACAAATAACTAGTACAGATGAACTTCTTGTTAACATTGCTTCTAAACTTTTAATGTAGGAATGGCCTACAACATCGAAAAAATTCTTGGCAAGACGGTGTTTTAGGGACTAATTGTCCACTTCCTGCTGGTTGGAACTGGACTTACCAGTTTCAGGTGAAAGATCAGATAGGAAGTTTTTTTTACTTCCCTTCCCTAGACTTTCAGCGGGCTGCAGGTGGATACGGTGGAATCATCATAAACAATAGAGATGTTATCCCATTACCCTTTCTTATGCCTGATGGTGATATTACCATCTTTATCAGTGACTGGTATACAAAGAATCATAAGGTCAGCAATATTTTTCTTTTGCTTACTGTTTTCAGTGTATGTTAGCAATTCTAGTTAATTTCTGAGACGGTAACCAACAGTGCTGGGTAACAGAAACTAAGGAAAGATGTGGAGAATGGTAGAGACCTTGGAGTCCCTGATGGTATACTCATTAATGGATTTGGTCCCTACCGCTATGATTCAGCAGTTGTTTCAGATGGCATTTCTTATCAGATTATAAATGTCGAGCCAGGTAGGTTCCAAATACTATTTGTTTGTATGGAATATTTTCTTACTTAAAGTAATTAACTAGTTTTATTTGGTCGTCTAGGAAACCTTTACATGGTGGTCAAACTGTTCAGCTAACATGATATCGCTTGCAATTCCCCTCTACTGCATTTCTGGTGATAGCTAAATGTTTAATCTGTTATCTGAAACAGGAAAAACATACAGGCTCCGGGTTCACAATGTTGGAGTCTCAACCAGCTTGAATTTTAGGATACAAAGCCATAACTTACTTCTTGTTGAGACTGAAGGATCATACACGGTTCAGCAAAATTATACAAATATGGATATTCATGTGGGTCAGTCATACTCATTCTTGGTTACGATGGACCAAAATGCCAGCAGTGATTACTATATTGTTGCGAGTCCTCGGTTTGTTAATTCATCATCTTGGGATAAAGCTACTGGAGTGGCCATTTTGCATTACTCCAACTCCTTGGGACCTGCTTCAGGTCCTCTTCCTGATCCTCCTAATGCAGATGACTCGTATTTCTCAATGAATCAAGCTCGATCCATAAGGTTGTCTTTGATCATTTATATATTGACTGACATTGAAATAACCCAAGTATATACTGACCTCTCCAAGGGTCTCTTCATACGTTAACCTTAATTAGCAGCTGAAAAATGACTTTAACATAGATCTGAATGTTTTTTAACTGCTCCAAAATACCAAAATATCTGGAGGGGAGACAACTGGTGCTAATTCAAAAATCTTGGAATCTCTCTATTATTAGCCCTTGTCCCCCTACTGTTCTTATTCTTGAAATTTTGTTTAAATTGTTGATAGCTTTTTGAGTTCTAGTACGTTTGTGGTGACTATTGTGCATTCATAGGTGGAATGTCTCTGCTGGTGCTGCTCGTCCAAATCCGCAGGGATCTTTCAAGTATGGTCAGATTACAGTGACAGACGTGTATATAATTCTCAATAGACCTGCAGAGCTCATAGATGGAAAGTGGCGTACCACGCTCAACGGAATCTCATTCTTGCCACCTTCAACACCCCTAATGCTGGCCCAGCAATTCAACATTTCGGGAGTGTACAAACTTGATTTCCCTTACAGACTGATGAACCGGCCTCCAAAAGTTGATGTATCTCTGATAAATGGCACTTACAAAGGCTTTATGGAAATCATCTTTCAAAACAATGATACTACAGTACAGAGCTATCATATGGATGGCTATGCATTCTTCATTGTGGGGTAAGCTTCTAATTTTGATATTCTCATCTTTCTCATTTTCTACATTTTTTGGAACCTGAAAAATTCAAGTCAATAATTTCCTATTTGGCTTTAGTATGGATTTTGGAGTGTGGACAGAGAATAGCAGAGGCATATACAACAAATGGGATGGTGTTGCTCGTAGCACTACACAGGTAATCCTTGTTATAATCTTCATATCCAATGGTCTTGTTTGAAGCCATGTGTTGAAAACTTTGTACAGTAAAGCTTAAAGCTTTAACACTATAGGAATGACCAGTGAAAGAAAAAAAAAGAAAGAAGAGAAAACTCAAATTGTCAAGGATTTGGTGGCCTTAAGTAGCAAGGCCACTTAGTTTTGCTTACACTTGACTACGTTCTCCAAGGTGGATTACAATTTATGGTTATTTAAATTGTTGCATTTCAGCAATATGGACACGAGCATGCACATCACGCATGAATACAACTTCTTTTATTTTTTTCCTCTTTTTCTATGTTTAGGATATTAATTAGAGAGTGAAAGACTTCTTATTTCTCACATGGTTGCAGGTCTTTCCTGGAGCTTGGACAGCAATATTAGTTTATCTTGACAATGCTGGCATTTGGAACCTCCGTATCGAGAATCTCAACTCATGGTATCTGGGCCAAGAAGTTTACGTGAACGTTATAAATTCAGAGATTGACCAATCTGCACCTCCCTTGCCTGACAATGCCATATATTGTGGTCTGCTGTCATCCTTACAAAAGTGAGTGGTCATAATTACAACTTCTTTGTTGTTACAAGCAATGCACTCTGCATATATATATATATATATATATATATATATTTGTTAAATGGCGGAAGCAATAGTTGAATGGAGAGAAAGAAATTCATTCTTTTCCCACGCTCCTTGTTCCCTGGCTAATCTTAGTTTGTTCCCTTCTGCAGAGACCAAGCTCAGAGAATCAACTTTTCTGGTGCAGCGTCAGTTTTCGATGCAGGTCGAACGCTTCTAGTTGCATGTGTTATAGCCATATTTGGATATTTAATCAGCTAAACAATTTTGGCACGAACTTTAACAAGCATTACAATATACAATCCAGTTCAACTGAACCCAAAATATATTTCTGCTGCACAAGGGGAAGTAGCAAATTAAAGAACTTACGGGTTCAATTTGTTTCCTCAGGGAATGAATTCATTGACTGAAAATAGTGTACAATTTTGCTGGGTAAAGGCCTTGTATCATTGCAACTGTAACATGTATCAATATTATCTTGTAACTCTATAGCTTGATTTCCTGAATCTTTAGTTTTGGTAGTGTGCGAAATTTGTCATGGTATACTTCATTAGTTTCAAGGATGATACGACGATCGGTAAAGAAAATTTTGCCGAGTTGGCAACAAAGCGATGCTATAATAATTAGCTATCTTGTTTGTCTAAAGTCAGTTTGTGTCTGTGTCAAGCCATTGTCTTCGTCATATGGAATGTCCTCAATCAACGCCATCTCAAATATTCTGAATGGGGAGTAAAAGTAAGCCGATTCCAAGCCTCACATGCAAATTTTAGCTGAATTGATGTTGACAAAGAAACTGTAATTCGCTTACGGTAATTCCCGTGGATACGAATATACTCCGTTGTCAGGAATTATTCTGTCAATATTGCTGATGTTAGTAAAACTTCTTTGTCTGGACACCGAGTAGTCTGCAACTTAGCTTAAAAGCCAATGCAGTAATACTTTAGAGTGTCTGTAAAGCAAACTGCGAGTAGGATTGGTGAAAAGCTAACAACTTGTTGGGTGTGGGAGAAGCAGCATATATCAAGAAACTTAAAATAGAATGATTCCGGCAATACTCAAAATCTTTCCTGAACTTCTTCAATACATGTATGATGGTCGCCAATGTACCCAATACCGTCCAAGAAGTATTTCAAAGTTTTCAGAAAAAATCCTCCAATCAACGTCCCAGCGTATGTTTCTTTCTGCCTCGAGAGCACGTTTCCCTCCTCCACAACCAGCTGCACCTCTGTTTCTTGGATACCTGCCTTGCATGCGCAATGCGCCTCTCTCTCTCTCTCTCGATTACATAAAAAACTCAAATAGAGAAGAGAAAATTACGATAACGAAAACAACAAATTGATAGTTTTACAAAGTAAACATTACTAAGCCAGTCAAAACACAATACATTTTCGCTTTACATCTTCCTCCTAACAATTTAATCCTCCTAATCTTACGGATTGTTACAGCTCAGTCAGAGTGTCACTGTATTACGGGAGACTTCAAAATTCAGTTTTCCACGTGTCACGCTGTGATTTGACTCTCACAGTTGCTTCACAGTAACCTTGCTGTAGCCGGACTCTTCCTTTATTATCCATTATTAACATGTTTTACGATTCTGTTCTGTGTTCTCTTTCTGTCTCCGTCTCAATCTTAGCTTGTAAGCAAGATTTTTTTTTCAATTTTTTCTCTTCTTTCCCTTTTGTTATTTTAATAGGTTGCAAAATGTCAACGCTCTCTATAAATGGAAAGGCAGTGCATCAAATATTTACGTAGTCCTCTCAAAGAACTGTTCAATGGCTAAAACTATTCTTATCCTGCACAAGAGACTAATTTATTACTTGTTCTTGAGCTTGGCAGTGCTAACTCACTCAGCTCCTGAAACTGCTCTCATCACTCAGATTCCTGGATTCTCTGGCACTTTCCCTTCGAAGCACTATTCTGGGTACGTTTTATTTTGACATTTCCATTTCTTTGTGACAAAGTCAACGGTTTCTAAGTCACAGAGTATTGATCAAAGCTCGATTAAAGACTCTGTTTTGATGCTTAATTTTGGTGGCATTTTGAAGGTATGTGACTATTGATGAAAATCATGGGAGGAATCTCTTTTACTACTTCGTTGTATCCGAAGGGAACCCCTCCAAGGATCCTGTGGTTCTGTGGCTCAATGGTGGACCAGGATGTTCGAGCTTTGATGGTTTTGTTTATGAGCACGGTATTGATCCAATTCGGATCCTGCATTTCTTGTCTTGCTGTTTTATTCCAAAAGAATTTATCTTTTGGGTTACTGCTTAGTTGGAAAATATCTGGTTGTTTTGTGTTTGTCTGAAATTATTTCAATTCCATATAATTTCACATGATTTACCTTTGTTGGATCAAATATGAAAAGATAAGCCGTTCTTCTTGGTATCCTTTTCAAGGCAGCGTTTAGTTTCGTTTTATAGGAGTTTTTTTTTCTTGGATTGGTTAAATTTATGGAAGACTACTTTCTTTATAAATTGCAGGGCCATTCAATTTTGAGGCACCAAAGACAAAGGGAAGTCTGCCCAATTTGCATCTGAATTCATACAGCTGGTCCAAGGTTTGCATTCTTATTCAGTTGCTTTTGTTTATCGCCAAATACTGACCTTTTTTAGGTTATATCAGTTTATGAATGAATATGACTCATAATTGACTTGCATCTTGTTTAACCTTTTTTTATGTGTAAAATTAGCTTGTTCATGATTTTTCTTGAATTTCAGATATCCAGCATTATATATTTGGATTCTCCAGCTGGAGTAGGATTTTCTTACTCAGAAAACCAAACTGACTACGTCACTGGGGACTCGAAGACTGCCACTGATACACACGCATTTCTTCTCAAGGTAAATTAGAAGAAAGAGGGAAAACAAATGTGGTATGCGAGAGAATTTGCAAATGTTCTTTATTTGTGAGATATTTATATGTTAACAAATTGTGTTTGTTCAATCAGTGGTTTGAACTATACCCAGAGTTCCTTTCCAACCCATTTTTTATTGCTGGAGAGTCATATGCTGGAGTATATGTGCCAACTCTCGCTTATGAAGTGGTGAAAGGTGAATCCTCATTTTTGGATTCTCTGTGTTTGGTTTAATCTTCGCTTGCTAGTCTGTATTATCTTTTTATTTCTTCTGTAGGAATTGAAGCTGGTGCAAAGCCAATTCTCAACATCAAGGTATGCCTCTGTAAAAAGTTATTTTGTTGAAGTAAAAATTCATGGCTGCAATCCTGATCATTGTATACAGGGATATCTTGTGGGTAATGGAGTTACAGATGAAGTGTTTGATGGGAATGCTCTTGTTCCATTTGCACATGGGATGGGCCTGATATCAGATGAGCTATTTGAGGTAGGTGGAACTAAATATGGAGTTTTTTTTTCTTGAAACCTTAAGATTTCTTCTTGGATTTTATTAGATATGAATTGGTATCGAATCTTAGCTTGAAATCTCGCTTAGTTCCAAAAATTTGCCAAAAACATTACAGTTATTATTCAGGTTACATATTGTAGGAGGTGCAAAATGAGTGCAGAGGAAATTTCTATAATCCAGTCAGTGATGCTTGTGACAGTAAGCTTTCTGAAGTTGACAAGGTTGTGTGACTCTCTATGATGTTTTAAGTAATAATATGAATCATCTACTTCTTCACTTATTCTTAATAATTTTCAACATTTCAGAATATAGCAGGTTTAAACATATATGACATTCTAGAACCATGCTATCATGGTATGGAGACATGGGAGAATACAGCTGTTAACATTAGGTTACCATCCAGCTTCCGGCAGTTGGGTGAGAATGATAGGCCTTTTCCTGTGAGGAAAAGGATGTTTGGTCGTGCCTGGCCTCTTCGAGCTCCTGTAAGAGATGGGATTGTTCCAACTTGGCCGCAGCTCCTCAATAGCGTATCTGTTCCATGCACTGTAAGTCACTTGGATTAAATTCCTTGAAACTTTTTCTTGCCTTCATCTACTGGTAATGATTTCCCATGGCCTCATATAGTTTATCATGAAGATGAAGCTAGTATAATTCCCTCAAAGGGCTAAGCATATTATAGTTCAACAGAAAACAGATTTTTCTTGGTTTATTATCTGGTTCTTCCTATTGAGTGGAAGAAACAAGACATTCATACGCTCTAGATTATTTTTCTTTCAGCTTGTGTTATTGATAAATAGGACCTTGCAAGATTTTTTTTAGGCCTTCTAGAATTATTTGAAATCTTATGCTGAAAATTATTAATAACCCTGTAGGATGATGAAGTTGCAAATTCATGGCTCAATGATCCAGCAGTTAGGAAAGCAATACATGCCAAAGAGGTTAGTGATCTTAATTTGATTTGTCAGTTCCAAATTTTGGGATCTCTTAGTTTATGATCTTGCAACGTTATAGGAAAGCATTGTGGGAAGTTGGGAATTATGTACAGACAATATTGTATTTGACCATGATGCTGGAAGCATGATCAAATACCACAAGAACCTCACAGCCAGGGGATATCGAGCACTCATATACAGGTAGATCTCCAACACTACTTTGTGTGTGCTCAAAACCTCGATGGCTTCTAATTGTTTGCACTTAACTGATGTGTATATTTTTTGCCGACTTTTCTGGCAGTGGGGATCATGACATGTGTATTCCTTTCACTGGAAGTGAAGCATGGACAAGATCAGTTGGATATAAGATTGTAGATAAATGGAGGCCTTGGACTTCCAGTGGACAAGTTGCTGGGTACTTTCTTCAGTTCTCCATCTAATATTTCATCCATAAAAGAATCCGTATTCACAGCTCTTCTGAATGCTGACGTTTTTCTTTTCACCCTTTTACAAAATTTTGTTATGCAATGTTCATCAATCATTGATTTTATCTTTTTATGGTTGCAGATATACTCAAGGATATGAAAACAACCTCACCTTTTTAACCATAAAGGTACACCTTCAAATGCCTTGCTTCTACTTTTCAGTTGCAATGTTTATTCAATAACTTTGATTATTGATCATTGTTTTCCTCTTTATTAATTGGCGTTCGTGCAGGGAGCTGGACACACCGTACCGGAATACAAACCGAGGGAAGCGTTTGATTTCTATAGCCGTTTTCTGGCCGGAAAACCGATATGAAAGAGACATAGAATGAACTATTGCATATGCTTGATTGAGAAAGACTGAAAGAGAGTCTTGCTATTGCTCTCACTGATTTTTTTGGTGCATCAATATATCTGTACAAAAGACTATGAAAGACACAACACAATCAATAAAAAAAATTACATGAAGATACAATAATTCAATGAATAAATTTACTGTCACAGCAGCTTTGTTGAATCCAATGCTACCCATCACTAGTTCGTTGCTTATTAAAATTGCCTTGACAGTCATTTGGGATTACCTCATTAATAAAGGGATAATTATGTTTAAGTCTTTAATTACCTATGCTTTCATAAATAAAACATAATACGTTCATTTGTAACACGTAGGTCACTAATCAAGTCCGGCCTATAAGCCTTCTAATGTTCATTTAAAAGCAGGTCACTTTAAC
Organism: Xylocarpus granatum; assembly: GCA_019650275.1. Lineage (NCBI taxonomy): Eukaryota > Viridiplantae > Streptophyta > Magnoliopsida > Sapindales > Meliaceae > Xylocarpus > Xylocarpus granatum. Next base: position 125,287 of record BNST01001918.1, on the reverse strand, counting down.
AGTTGTCTGGTTCTTGTCGCACGTGCTCTGCGTCAGGAATGTTGCCGAAGCTTAAGCCTCCGCTGTCAATACGCTTCTTCTGCACCCAAACGCTCCACCAGTACCACCGCAAGTGGCCCGTCAAGCAAGTTACGAAAACAAACTTCAACGACTCTCTTTCAGAAATTCAGACCCAGATTTCCAGCTCAGATTTCATAGCCGTGTCTTTACAGACCACCGGCTCCTTCTCCTCGCCTTGGCATCGTGTTTCTCCCTTTGACACGTCCGAAACCGCTTATCTTAAAGCCAAGTATGCCGCTGAACGGTTCCAGATACTTCAGTTTGCTATCTGCCCTTTCAAGCTTCAACCTTCCAAAGTCATTGCTTACCCGTGAGTATTTTATCACCCTTATTATTGTTTTAATATTGAGTTAGTTCATTTATTCATTTTTTTGTTTGTATTATTGGTATTCAGGTACAATTTTCATTTGTTTCCGAGGGATGAACTGAAGATAGGGATGCCTTCTTACAGTTTCACTTGTCAAACATCTTATTTGACTTCGATGGCTAAAGAGGGTTTTGATTTTAACGCCTGCATATATGATGGTAATCCCTTTGAGAGTGTTGTTTGAACTTATTCAACATTGCCAGTATGTTTTTAACAGCAATTTTTTTTTGCTTTGAATGTATGACGGTATGCATTCAGTTTTTGCCTCAAGAAAGTAGCCGATTTTTCCTATAGTTTAATTTATAAATGTAGAAAAGTGGGGCTTTAGAATGTATTATTCAGTATGTCTCTCTTTGCATCAATTTCAGTCTGATGAAATTTGCACATAATGCCTAAATCCATTAGTATGCATCCATAAACTTCTTTTTGGTACTTTGATTTTCATAAAGAAAGGTAAATATGATATAAACACAATAGCATATAAATCATGATTAGACATGATGCATTTGTATATCTCTGCAAAATTGATGATTCGTACTACCTCAGTGTCTCTTGTTGGTTTGAACAATTCTATACTTAAAAATAAATAAAAATGGATCTTTTTCTATTTATAGGTTTATCATACTTATCTAAAGCACAAGAGTCTGCTGCAAAAGTTCGAATGGGGAATCCAATACCTGTTGATCATGTGAAAAAATCTTCTTCTGCCTCTGCTCTTAGTGTTGCTGATACAGTTTTCATAGAAAGGATTAGGTCACGAGTTAAGCATTGGAAAAATGCATGTACAGACTCGAGCACAAAGATAGATGGTAAAGTACGCATTGTTGCAAAATTTTAGTCATTATATGTGTTTTCTTTTGTTCTATTTTATAGTACTGACTTGTCCTTTGCAGAAGCACTGGTGAGATCTCTCAGAAAACTTGTCATAGGGAGTGAACAGTTTGGATCTAGACCATGCATGACCATAGACATTTGCAGTGAACGTCAAGTTCAGCTAGTACTAAAGGTAGATTGAATAAATTAAAAGTTTATGGTCCATTTTTTTCAAGCTGGGATAAAGAAATCAGATCAATTTTTCTGTGTGAGATGATATCTTGTAATTTATCTGGTTTGGCTACAGATGTTGGAAGACTTTTCTGATGGTCTTGTTCCTCTAATAATCCCTGCAAAGGGTGGAGGAACCCAGGCAGTTCGTGTTGTGTTGACAAGTTCAGAAGAGGACAGGGATCTTTTCAAGGTAAACTAGTCATTGGTGATAATGACTGTCTGGTGTTGTCCATTTTGTTTAATAATGGTTTTGATTGACAGAGGGAACTTCAAACTCTCGAAGTTGAACAAAATAGGAGAATTTGTGGATTTCGAGAGGTGATCGATTTGATCTCTGCTTCACAGAAACCTATTGTCTCCCACAATTCCCTTAATGGTGTATATCTATATAAATGAAAAACCTGTCATTTAGATTATAGCACCTTTGACTTGTGGATTTTTTTTTATTCGACATTTGATTCTCATTTTTGCTCCTTGCAGATTTTACATTTATCTATTCAAAATTTCTAGCTCCTCTACCTCCTAACATGGACAAGTTTATCAGTTCTTTGCGCCTGACTTTTCCCCACGTACTTGATGTCAACTATCTGGTGAAGGATATTGGTCCTGTGAGAAAAATGACCAATATATCTGCTACCATGTCCTACTTAAAAAATAGGTTCTTTGCACCAATTGCTATGGAAATTCCGCATCAAGGTCAGCCTGTCAGTATTTTTATTAGGCACATAGTCACTCATCCCCATGTAATCATACTTGCACCTCGTGGATTTTTCATAGGACTCTGGTTCACTTGTTTATTGTGTGATCAGGGAAACCATATGCTATGAAGTGACCTGTTTTTTTCTATGTTGTATCTGGATTTTGCAGCTACTGAAAATGAAGACAGAATTCATGGGCATAATGTAGTAAAAATATGCCATTTGTTTGGGAAGCTATGCTCCATACTGAAAATCACTCCTGCTGCGATTCAATCTGGTGACCATCAGCTTGCATCAGCCATTCATGGCCATGCAAACATCTTTAATATTTTGACCAGAAGCCCTCAAGAACCAGCAGATGAGGACATAAGAGTTTGGACCAACAACACAAGAAAAGTAAGTTGTGAGGATGTGGTTTTCTTGTGGGGATTTCAGGACAGAATATCTGCTCGAATGCTGAAGAGCCAGCTTCAAGGAGCCCCTGAATTTTTTACAGAAGCATTTGATGTCCGATTGGTGGATAAAAGCTGTGCCATTGTGGTGTTTAGGCAAGCTGGATTGTCTGAAACTTTTCTGAACGTCATGAACAGCAAAGAGATTTCTGGGCCTTTACGAGATATGGTATCAGAAGGCATAAAAGCGGCGGGTTATGAGGCCTACAAAAGAGTTTGCCGCTCAGGTTTTTGGGATTCAGTCTTAGCAGATGCCTTGGACAAAGCCTTGTCTGGGCCTGATTGTCTTTCAGAAACTGATTCCGTAACAAAACCGTCAGAGATTTATTGGTTAAACGAATTGATGATTGACCTGGATGAACTCTGATGTTATAATGAAACACTTCCTAGATTTGTCATTTATGTATAATTATCAATTTTCAAAGCTGAAAGTTGTACCAACACATTGCAATTAAACTCAGTTAGATTTCAATTTCAAATATTGGGTTGGAAAAAGAGGTATTTTATCTTAAGGTTTCTGATGAAATAGCTGTCATGGTTTGTGATGATCATTTCCTTCGTTAAAAACAATGTCAAATTAAAAGAATTACTACTCTGTGAAATTGGTTTAAGTATCAGTGACATTACAGTTTTTGATTTGCATAAATTTACATCTTAATCGACAGGTATTTGGCTACCAGATTCTTCCAAGAGAATTTTGTAGTCTCTCTCCATACGGTGATAATCGTTGGATCGCATTCCAACTTACAGGAAGCTTGTTAATTGGCCGAACTCATGAAGAGTTGGTCATGTTAAAACAGAGGGTGAACCAACTATCTGAAGCTGGTTTGAGAGCAGAGTACTTGTCTAGCAGTGATTTGCTCCTTAAGAGGAACCTGCACTAATGGTTGGCGAAGACAGCGGGGCTGCTTTTCCACCGGATGACAGCCAGTTGGGTGCTGCGTGTTCCGTTGCATATATTGAAAGTTCTCATCTTATTTTCTACTTTTGAAAGATCTGTCACTTGTTAACAGTATTTTGCATGATCTTCTACCATATCAAATTTCCCGTAACCCGTATTTGGGGTAGTTATTGAAGATATAATTGCTGTGCAGGTTAGCAGACATTTTGCATCAAAAGGTAGATATGCAAGGTTCTATCGCGACCCTGTCACAAGTTTGTTAATGTTTGTCGTCATTCTTTTTCTGCCACACCGGAACTTTTGCTGAAACTAAGGACTCATGTTACACATCCATTTTCAGAAGGGATTCAGATTTGAGATCAACCTAGCAGTCTGCCGAATCTGTTCCTTGCTACTGAGCATGAAGGCGGCGGACTCTCCGTGGGTATGTTTTTTGTCCTCCTCTTAAGAAAAAAAGTCCTGGAGTGATTTATACCTGTATGGACAGTGTTGTTAATTTATGCTTTTTTTTTAAACAAAGGTAGAAATAAAAAGTGGATGATGACTTTTCATTTTTAATTTTTTTTTGTTTTTCTCTAATTTGATAAGCAGAAGTTGTCCTCAAGAATTTCAAATTCATTCACAATTTTGGTGCCATTTTTTCAGGGAACTGCTGATACGGTGTTGCAAAATCGTTTACAGGTTGATAGTGCTCCATCTTCTGCACAAGGTCGATGTTGTTGATAAAATGTCAGCCAACCAAGAGAAATTAAGAAAAATTTATACATTAGCTTTCTTCAACATTTCTGAGCTTCTTGCATGTTCTGGCGAGAATAATTTCAAGGTTTTCCCTGCAATTTGGATGGTATTTGCAATTTTGCCGCTTTTAATCCTATTTTCAAGTGTTCGATCGTTAAAATTCAGTATTATTAATGAGACTGAGGTGGGAGTCATATATTTTGTCGTTACTCGTTATTGGCGATGGCTGTTGAGCGGGAATGAGGTGTTTACAGTCTTACCCGTATGTATAATTCGAATTTTACTGGACACCCCATATTTATACGATTGTCTTAACATCATTGGCACTGTGGAACTACATGGAAACTCTTACATAGCAACTACATACGATTTTTTCTTTCTTTTTTTAAGAAGAAGAAAAAGAAGAAGAACCGGACATCATACACAATATATAGAAGTTGCTATACAGCCAGGAGGAAAAGTGTATTAAATGGCTATGCTGTTGGGAATACCTTTTCCTGTAATGCCTGCTCTGTATTTCACATTTGATATATCAGGGTTCAAAAGATTGTATGATATATTAGCAGGTCCCCATCTGTTCCTCAGAGGGGGATCTCTGTTCCTCATCTTGATTTTTTCCTCTATGCCTTTTAGCTTCTCATTGAACTCCTGAAATTTTTTCTTAACTTCCTCATTGTCTGTCCAGTCTGATGATGGCCTCTCACCCAGATACATTTCATCAGATGTGTGCCGCGAAAGGACTTCAACTAATGCTATACCGAGTGTCATCTCGAATCTATCAGGTAACATTTTAAGATAGTATTTGTCTGGATCAGTTAGGAACTCTCCAAATTCTTTTGTCCCTTCCCCTGGAATGAACTTTCGACATAGCGTGGGACGATTTGGAGGGTAACCAGCATATGCATACTGTCCAAAGTTCACTGCTGCATGAAGTGCTGATGTAATCCATATGAGAGTTGTTAGAGCTTGTATTAGGTTCTCGCGTTTGTCCATTCCATACCACCATGTCTCATTGCGCTTATCACCGTGACCTACTTCTCGAATTTCTTTCCACCATGCTTGGATTTCTTCATCGGACACGACAGAATCATCATCCTTGTAGAAGATCGAGCAATAGTCTTTGACCCATGTGTTAACGGCACTCCATATATCAAGTCCGTCTAGACCATAGGGAATGTCTTGGAAGAGAATTTGACACCCAGTTGGGTCGTCTGCGTCTTCCAGGGCCAAACGTCTGAAATGTCGGTGTCATGTGTCAAAAATTATAGTATTATAAACCAGAACTTCTGTGTTTCATTTATATATACATATATGTGTATATAATAGGTGGATGTCAAAGTCAACACATATACAAATTGGACAGGATCAATTTTGCTTGCTAAAATGCAATAAACAATTGGAGTTTGAACAAATTAGATTGAATACCTTTTAATAAGATCGATTGGGAGGGCTTGTTCATCAAATCTCCACTCTTGATAGAGCGCAGAAGACAACTCCATACAAAATTTACCAGGAAACAATGTCTTCTCAAGGATTCCGCCAGAGTTTAGCAGGATACTCCGAGCCAGTGCATTTATATGCATGGTGTCTTTGAAATGAGGATCTAGTAGGATATAGATTGGGTGCATCGTGCTTAACTGCCTTCTAGTGGCAATGATGAACGGCTCAACCACTGCATGAGTATGCAACCTGGAGCATGCACCATATATGGAGTATTATGCGAAATACTGCTGACATTAGTTAGCAAAAGTGCGTTAACTCACCAATGGGCGACCAGTTGATGGTAAGCTGAGTCATTAGCCAGTACATGAGCTTTTGCTAGCTGCCACAGTGCAGCTTCGGTCCCCTCCTCTGCTGGACAAAAAACCCTGTCGCAAACCTCGTCACTAGAAGAGCCAGGCAAGCTGAGCTCTATTGCCACTGGCTTTAATGTCGCATCACGTCTTAAGAACAGTAGTGTTCTGGATGCATAAGCACATGCACCCATTGAGTTGATTCCGCTTAAAAATGGCATGAGATAGGTGTGGTGATCCAAGATATATATCCTCCACTGGTTCATTGCCTGCTATGTATATTGGATGTTAAATTTTGCGACTAAAATTTTTAGGATTTCGTTAGAATGTGGTGATTATTATATGAGATATATACTCTATTTCAGTTTTCAGACTGCAGCTACTGAGTGTAAATTATTATATTAGCAAGCGGGATGATTGTATACTCTGCAATCATCCAGCCTGATAACTGAATGAGAAGAAAGGGAAAAGATATGGCTACCTGGATAATATCCAGGCCATCAAGGCTGTTCTCTATATGTTTCAGCATTATTGAACTCCCTTTCGGTGGGAATACCTGCAAGATGTACTAAAGTCAGAACATTGAGTTCGTGCTATGTGTTATTGTTTTAAGCCAATAATTCTCGCTTCATATTTTGATTAGACTTGAAATTCTTTTAAATTGATTATGATGGTTGTAATAGCAAGGTATAGTTCAAGCTCTATGAAAATGTAAAATTTAACTGATGAATCTACTTATTTGTGCACAGGTTAGTAAAAACCTCTAAGCAGCGGAGACGAGTTGGATTAATTCCAGCTAGCATTTGGCGTCCAAACTCCTCATCGTCCTTCCAAGCCAATTCATTGCCTGAAGATCAAAAATCAAATAGCAAAAAGAAAAAGCCATCAGGAGGAGGAAAAAGCATGAACAGTTTGTGGGCCATAATCATTTTTCATAATTACAATAGCCGCTGTAAGAGAATAAGTTATCCATGAAACAAATATTATTTAAACTGTCAAAACTGAAAGAAAACAGAGAAAAATGGAAAAGAATAGAAGATTGTTGGCTTCTTTACTTGCTATAACTTGAGGTTCTGGGAACTTTATGGCTTCTCTCTTGCTTGCATGTTTAATTCGTTTGAAAAGCTGTTCAGGAACCAATTTCTGCAATTTCTCTCTCAAACGTGCCTCCACCTTCTGGCTTCTTTTGCTGGAAAACATTTGCCTTATCTCATCAAATGACTGAAAACAGGAATCTTGATTGAGCAAGGATTTTGCCTCAGGGATAAGGAAGTGCACTGTTGCCCGGATTGAATTTCCAACAAATTCAGATAGTTTCTTGGGACTAAATCTCTCGTCAGGAGGGACATATACATCCAAGTTGATCATCTCTGGCCGGCTTTCAGTTAAGGGATCTATGTATAATACAAGTGACCGAAATGCAAAAATCAGTTGTCTCACTGGTGTAAACTCAAAATTCATGATTGCCAAAAGGAACATAAAGAGAGCAAATGATTACCTGCTTCGCATTTTGGGCGACCAGTTCTTCCCCTGCGAGGATATGGGAAATCTGCCGACCCACCTAATACAGGTCTAATATATTCAGGACCTTTGTCAGGATTTCCAAGATCATTGTAGTAATCATAGTCGTAGATTCGATCCCATTCCTTCCGCTCTCCAGTTCCATCGCCCCTCAAGCTAATAAGGTCTTGTTTCCTCAAATCCTGAAGAGCAGTTGGTGTTTGGCTCGGAAGATAGCTCTAGCAAAACTAACACGAGTTATGGGGTACAAATTTCTTCATAAAGAAGAGAAGAATCTAGACCAGATGTTAAAACTTACAATGTTTGAGAAGAAGATCCTGTTTGTTTTAGTAAGTTTGACAGGGTACACCCAAGACCTGCAATCGAAATGGATAACCTGTTTGTCGAGAGTGTGAAGAGTTGCAGATTGAAGGAAGAACTTATGCTTATGTTGATTTTCTATGACAAATGCTCCTGGAATTCCAAATTCAGGCGCCACATAGAACTTCATATCATAGGTTGTGGTTTTTGTACCATTGCGCTTCTGGCTCCTTCCGTTCTTGAGGTAAGCTTTTTGGCTCAACATCCCTCTTCCGGTGTCTATTGTATGCGAAAAAGAGAAGAAAATATCAACAGGTTGTCAGCACGAGTTAGATGTTATGTCTATCAGTGAACTTACTCGAGTCGACATGCGTGCAGCTATGAATCTGAACCGAAGCTGATTTTCCAGGACCTGCTTGCCCAGGGCAGTGATCGATAACAATGTTTCCCTTGATTACATGTGGGCGCGGTGTCAAGGCAGGATTAAAAGGTAGACATTCTTGCAGACCAGAACATAGGCCATGCGTTTCTGCCATGGACATAATTTTGGTTCTCCTAGTTGATGGAAGGTATCCTCGCATTTGGAAAGAGTCGGGTATCATTCATTATGTAGTAGTACAAAGGGAAAGTAATGTGCTTCCTTTGTCTCCGGTTCTAAGTTTTGCATCAAATCCATTGCTTGTTTGTCAGGTCATGCACTCCGACTCAGCTTTTTATTTATGGGTGGTTTTGCATCTTCCAGCAAATGTTTTAACTATTGTGAAACACGATATCACCAACCATTTGCTAACACAAAACCTCTTTTCACAAATGAAACTAATTCCGCGTCATATGATATGATATTCGAGAACTTGCCTTGGGACATCAATCAATAAAATTTATTATTTAAAAATAATTTTTTTAATCAAATTAATTTAATAATTGATGGGTGATAATCATAATCTATATCATAATTATTTAACTTATTTTTACATTTTAATTATATAACTATTTAATTTTGTCTAAAATAATAATAATAATAATAATTTAAGACGAAAAAATGGGAGAAGAACTCACTTGTCCTAACCGTACCGTACAAACCGGAGGGAGCCCGTTTACCAAATTTCCATGTCCGAAATAACTCCCATCGGATTGATCCCCCAATTTTCCCTACAGCCACTAACAATGGCGATATCGACCCTTCAAAAACTCTCCTCCCAAATCCACCGCCTCCCTTCTCTCTCCAAATCCCTAATCTTCCGCTCCTCCGCCACCATATCCTCTGCCAAAGTCTCCGATAGAATCGTCACGCTCTTCGCCATCGACGTCGACGGCCAGAAACGCCCGATCGTTGGCCTATCCGGTCAGACTCTCCTTAAATCTCTGACCAACAGCGGCCTGATCGACCCGGCCTCTCACCGATTAGAAGAGATCGACGCCTGCTCCGCCGAGTGTGAGGTCAACATCGCCCAGGAGTGGTTGGACAAGCTTCCGCCTCGGTCGTACGATGAAGAATACGTCCTCAGGAGAAACTCTCGTGCTCGAGTTTTGAACAAGCATTCCAGGCTCGGCTGTCAGATGGTGCTTACGCGCGATCTTGAAGGTATGGTCATCGCTGTCCCCGAGCCCAAGCCTTGGGATATCCCGTAATTTTTAGCCAAAACGGCTTCGTGTTTTTGTGCTTGAAAGTTAATGATTTGGGAAAATTTTCAACTTTTGTGCATGAGAACGGCTTCATAGATTTTTGTTCAATGTGGCTCTCTTCTCTGTGAGATTGCCTTTCAAATTTGTGAATGTGAACTCTGTTGGAATTTAATTACTGTATCTTGATTTAGCTGCATTACCTTTGCGAGGAATGAAATAATATTTTCATCGAGTTAAGGATGATGGGATGTTGTATAATGTAATTTAGATGTTGTGATACTGTTCTAGTTATTAAGTTTTTTTTTGGCTAAATGCGGCAAACCAATTTCTGAAAATTATATGGCAAATCAATTTCTGAAAAGTCGGTAGAAATTGTGCCATCAGTTCATCCAAGTATCTCTGTTTAGGTCGTTTGATCTACAATAGTGCGAATGGATAGTGATTTACATTGCTTTTATGGGATTACTCCGAACTCTTGGCTTATTAATGCTCTTTGGTTAAAATGGAAGGCCTAATGGTGATTTCCAGTTCAAATGCGGAGCATGTATATGTAAGTAGAAATTCCAGTTGAATCTCGCGTAATTAGGATTTCCTGTTAAATGCTGAGTTATAAAACGCACTAGTAAACCTGCTCCAAATATAATTAAGAATTTCCTTTAGAAGAAATAGGATACTCGGATTTAGCATTATGCAGGTCATATTTTTTGTAAAGTGTACACTGCTAAATGCAAATTGTTGTAGCAAAGTAAAGCTACATTCAATGGAAGAACTGGAAATTTTTAACTTATTTTGAGTGTTGATTTTTGAGTTAGGGGCATCAGTGTGTGCTTACCTGTTTCAGTGAGAGGCCTTGAATGTCATCCCTTTGCCTTGCCATCTCGTATCATTTTCTTTCAACCTCTTGTCATAAATGAGAGACTTTACTACAGTAGAGAAGATACAAATTCTGAAATGACACGTAAACTATGGTCGTCACAAAATACCATTTACTAGTTAGAAAACAAGAGAAGCTGCTTTTGGTGGAGCTGAATTGTGTTTAAAATTAGCCTTGGCTATTTTCGATTCTTTTTTGGTGTTTTTCCTTCATTAAACGTCCTCGTCATCTCTCAGTTCCCAACTCTTTTTCCTTTATTACCAAGATGGTTATTGCTTTGCCAGGAGTCACGTTCAGCTTGGATCCTTTCATCTTTGGTGGCAAAAGTGCAACTCTCTACTCTCAAGAGTAGAGAGTAGTCATTAAGATCCTAGAGTCTTAAATTATGTTCTGAAGGGTCATAGTTAATATTCTCTTTTCCAATGTTGGCGATTGTTTCGTGTCACTGTAAATTGTTTATATCCTATAAGGAGTTCATGTGTGGTTATAGAGTTGTTAAATGGCCGTGTCTAGTCATCGGCATGGCCAATTGTGCACGAATTTTTACTGTAATTGCAGAGATTGATCAACTGTGATTGCATGCTAATTTCCATTTTAGCAGCCCGGTTCGTGCTCCCATGCTTGCAAGTGCCACAAATTAGACCATATTACTTCCGGAATTTCCAAATTCTCAAGTGTCAAAGATACACAAATTGAATCATAGATGTTTTACATTCAATCTAGTTACTGGTTCTGCACCGTAGCACAAATTTTATAGGTTTATCACTCCTATCAAGATGGGTAACAACACACGAGTGTGTAATTAATTAAACAATGTATGTACGCTTTTGGTCGGGTTTTCTCGATCACATTCTTTTGTCATCAAATTAAATCTTTTCGTGCTTCACCTTATCCCTCCAATATGATTCCATTACACAAATCAGTTCAACTTAAAACTATCAAAACAATGAAGAAGTTTCAAAGAAAAAACCGCGTGCATTCTGTGAATCGAAGAATTACAATTGAAGCAAGACCCAAAACAAAAAAATAAAAAGAAAAAAAGTTTGGTAACGGTTTAAATGTATCCAAATCATGTGCTCGACACGATCACTGCAAAATGGACAAGACATCATACAGTCGAATTAGCTTTGGATATTTGCTTTGGCAAACGTAGAAATTGCCTCAAAACATTCGTCTTTCAACGGGTTTGGGACAGAGTGCGTTTGCCTTTTAACCAAGAACAAAGAGAAAAAGTAAGAAGTATGCCAGTACTTGAAGGGCCTGAAAAATCAGCAAGAGTGGGTCAGATTCAGGCGAGTGATACTGGCTCTATGTCGCAAGTTTATTAACATATGATTGCCCGGATCGTTTTCGTTTCGATCCAGTCAAGAAGCTGACTTGCTTTCATGCAATAGTTAAACTAAGAAAATCACAGATAAAGAAGACGATAAAGCCTTAGAAGCACAACGGAGCAGAGGGAAACCGCAACGGCGCTGTGTTCGTCCGGTACGAAAGTACCAGTTATATAAATATATAGACGAAAGGGAAGGCTAGGGTTACTGGATTAGATTTGGGCTTTTCTTCTTTCGGCCCATTTGGTATTAGCCGAGTGGAAGTAGGCCGACAACAGAAATTAATAAATTCTATTTCAATTAAAAGTTCTCCACAGGTAAAGCTTCTTTTGCCAAAGCCAGCGAGTATCACCTAGATTAACCGTCTTTATAATAATCCAATATTAACCAACTCCATCTTCGGCCTCATCTACGTTCCCGAAATTTAGCGCCAAAATTACACAAGCTTCCGAAGAAAAACATCCTCTTTGACAATTATTAAGTAACAACCATAACCAATCATGCTTCTTTGATTCGTGTTTGTTAATCTTTCCTTGATTTCTCCAACACTCACCGCATATTCCCTTACCCAGTACGATACTCAAGTCAAAACCTTTCGTTCTGACAATGCTCGTGAGTCTATTTATAGACTTTCTTAAAGCTTCTTCTTTCTGTGTAATGTAATTTGTGATTGTTCGTCGTTGCGTTTGCTGATATTGAATGTCCAAGTGATCATGGATGATGAACTTCGCCGGGTTTTTCAAATGTTTGACAGAAACGGAGACGGGAAGATCACAAAACAGGAGCTCAGCGACTCGCTACAAAAGTTGGGTATCTTCATACCGGACACTGATTTGATTCAAATGATTGAAAATATCGACGTGAATGGAGATGGGTACGTGGACATAAACGAGTTTGGAGGTTTGTATCGGACGATAATGGATGAGAGAGACGAGGAAGAGGACATAAGAGAAGCATTCAACGTGTTCGATCAAAACAGAGATGGGTATATAACGGTAGAAGAGTTGAGATCGGTTTTGGCATCGTTGGGGCTGAAACAAGGAAGAGGTGTGGAAGATTGCAAGAAAATGATAAAGGAGGTTGATGTTGATGGAGATGGAATGGTGGATTTCAATGAGTTTAAGCAGATGATGAAAGCTGGCGGGTTTTCTGCCATGGGTTGAGTTGGTTTGATTGATTTTTAATGTTTTATTTATGGAATGATTGATTTCAATGGAATGCCCTTTTTTGTTTTGTTTTGTTTTGTGGGTTCATTTTGGTCATATTAAGGTTTATGTTCTGCTGAATGGCTTAAATCTGCTGCATTTGACCAGGATTTTGAAAACTGGAGTAACATTTCTGATTATGAGCAAAGACATATGGTTCCAATTTTTACACAACAGAAATATAATATTGCCATGATTAAAACATCTAAACGATTGAGCTGTATAACAATAAATAATAATAAAAAAAAACAATTATTATTTTTAATTTTATAATGGACTTTTAAGTTGTATCAATTTTTGGAATGGAATTATTGTGCTATTAGAAAAGAAAAAAAAATGAAAAACAGCCTTAAGTTCATTCTGAAACGGTCATCATTGTCTTATAGTGGCTGCGCCAAAAATGTTCGGCGCCCACTAGGTGTTCGTTAAAAGTTCGCTTTAACCAAGGAGAAATATTAGATCGGCCCTTTCTTTAAGAAATTGGGCTGGACCGGGTGGGTAAAACTGAGACGGGCCCAACCATTTCGAGAGACGAGTAAAGCCGAGTACTGATTCAGAGGCAAGAGACAGAGAAAGAGAGAAAATGGTGGGACGGGTTTTGACTTCTTCAGCTTCAATGGCTCTTCGTAAACCTCCTCAGCACAAGATTCTTTTCTCTAATTCCATTTTCAATTCCTACTTTTCTCATAAATACCCTCTTCAGAGAAACAGGTATTTTTCCTTCGCACTCTCGATGTTTGTGTGCGTGTTCGAATTTCATTGCATTCTTAGAAAACTAATTTGTTTGATTGCATTTATTCGGTATGATACTTCTAGTTTTGTTCACTAAGTTCCAAATTCTTACTGATCTATGTTCTATTAGATAAGAATTTGTTTGAAGATTCTTAGCTCATATTGCAGTAGCTTGGTTGATGTTCTGTGCGGGGCTTTTGGTCAGGAATCTACTCTTCAACCGCTCTGTAATTTAAAAATCTTTCCTTTAGAGGGGCGTCTATGGATTCATTCAGCTCCTTTTCTGAATTCTATCGACAAAGTAGTGGAACAAAAGAACCATTCTGAAACGGGCACATCGGTTGATGGTGCTGGTGTTGCTAAAGTTAAGAAGAAAAAGCTCAAAGGAAAACGTGCAGTTGTAAGGTGGTTAAAGTTTTTTAGGTGGAAGAAGAAGAAACAATATGAAAGGATGACGGCGGAAGAAAAACTTCTGTACCAACTGAGAAAGGTAATCATAGATTTTGTTTTTATTTACATGTTAAAAGAAATTATAATTCTCAAATTTGAATTGAATCGATCAGAATTAAAAAGCAGCATATAATGTACTTGATTCTTTATGTTTCATTGTAAATTTCTGATTGATTGTTTTGAACTTCTGTTTTCATAATTTTTTTTCAGCTGTTTAGCTTCTATTCCACTACTTGTTCTTTTCAGGCTCGGAAGAAAGAGGAAAGGTATGTTGAAGCATTGAAAAAGCTTGAACCTAAGGAATCCTCAGAAACAACCCATGATCCAGAGATCTTGACACCGGAAGAACATTTCTTCTTTCTAAAGATGGGTCTCAAGTGTAAGAATTATGTGCCTGTTGGAAGAAGGGGAATATACCAGGGTGTCATTCTGAACATGCACCTGCATTGGAAGAAGCATCAGACTCTGCAGGTGGTTGTGAAGACATTTTCAGCAGATGAGGTTAAGGAGATTGCAGCTGAGCTAGCAAGATTGACTGGCGGGATTGTTCTTGCTATCCATGAAGAATATAAGATAATTATGTATAGAGGGAAGAATTATTCTCAACCCCCAACAGAGATAATGTTGCCTAGGGCCACACTCTCAAGAAAGAAGGTTCTTTTTCCTTTTCTCTTTTCCCTCATAACTCTTGTGAAGTCAAGGACATTAAAATTTTCTTGCATCGGTAATATTCTTAGGTTCATAGACACATTCTTTCTGGAAGAGCCAAAGGCCGAGTTGTTTAACAATACATTTTTAAGTACATGAAAATTTGTAATTGTCTTGTGCTATTGAGAACTTTTGTATGTGTGCACACACATAGACATGCTAATAGCATCGAATTTGCTTGTCTCTGTTGTCAGCCATAATTCTGAATGGCCTCATTCTTGTTGTAAGCCTTGAAGCCATAATCATTTATTCTATTTTGAAAAGTTTTCGTTTGAATGTTTTTTTTTACTCTTACAGGCCTTGGATAAATCGAAATACAGAGATGGTCTTCGTGCTGTTAGGAAATATATTCCAAAACTTGAGCACGAACTTGAGTTGTTTCGTGCACAGGCTGATAGAAGAGTTGAAAATAGATTGGATGCAGTTGAAGATACACAAAGCACTGAACTAGATAATGTAGAGTCTGGTGGCATTCCAATCATGAAGGAATGTTCTGAAGATGATCCTACAGCTGATTCATTTACGGCATCAGATTCTGAAGATTTATCAGATATTTTTGAGACTGACTCTGAGACAGAAACTGAGGAGAAGGCCAAAAGACCTCTTTATATGGATGAATTTGAAAAATTTCCAGTTGAAAGCGGTGAAGAACCCAAGGATTTTGAGGAGCACCTTCGGCAAATATCTAGGGACTCGAGGAATGCCAAATCATTGGAGAAAGATGAGGAATCACCAAATTTTGATGAAGTTGATCGGATGTTTCTACGTGCTGCCTCTCTTTTAAAGCAAAAGAGGAGATGGTAAATTTAGTAGTCAGTAGGTTGTAGTCAATGCGTTTTTAAATGGATCTTGCTTTTTTTTTGCTCCCCCTTTGGAGGTAGTATTTATTGTCAAGACAAAAGCTTTGGTGTATTACTTGTGAATCTGGGCAAATATTTGGTGGGCATTTCAAATTGATTCCTTTTATTTTATTCTTTTCCTTTTTTTCCTGTTACGGCTTGTTCAGGTCATTTCCAGCAATAGCTTTTGATGATTTCCATCCATGAATCCATCTGTTCATCACCTTAAATTTCAGGTAGATGACAATGGAATTACTTTCCCGAGATTGATCATTGAGCTAAATACATCTTTTATTTCAGCTGCACATGAAATGTTGTTCTCAGACAATGAAATACAATCAAACAAATGAAGCACGCATGAATGATAAAATCTGCGAAATCAGCTTCAAGCGGATGAAATAAAAAAAAACCGAAAAAGAAGAGAGATGTACAGTGTTCAGAACAGGTCTACGCCTGGCTAAAAAGTGAACTAAACATATCTAATATCGAAATCTTCCAGTTGCTCATCTTCAAGTTCTCTTATGTTCTTCAGTATATCTTGAACTCTTCCTGACAGATGATCAGTATGTTCCTCAACAAATTTCAACACCATCCGCAATTGTTCCTGGTACCCAGCACACCGACGTTTACATCGCTGTCTCTCGTTGTTTAGCTCTATGGTCAGTTCTCGTATTCTCTGATCTTTTTCATCCTGTAAAACATATTCAAATAGGATGCAAAAGTGGGTGAAAATGAAGAATAATACAATCAAAGTGGTTGATATTTCAGGTCCTCCAGACAAGTTCAATCAGCAAAACCTGCTAGGGTCCTTAAACCAGTATCAAATGCTACAGACAATATCATAAAAACTTATACGGTTTGATCTCAAGTTAAACATAATTTCCTTTGAAAGAGGAAATGTAAAACTGCAGACATTTAATAGACAAGTAACAAGCAAGTGATTTCAAACATATTACATCCTGCCAAGTTAGAAAGAGAAAGGTAACTAGCCTCACTGATCAAATTTTTTGCAGAACCTCGACACGGTACTTTACTAGGAGACATTAGCTCATGACTGTGCTCTTTTATAAATTTGGTGACAACCCACTTTTCTCCATCTCTCAAAGCTAGCCTTAACATCGCTGGACAGCCTTCTCGGGTAATAGGTGGCGGAGGAAGAACTCTGTCTTTCCGGTACATGTATTTCTTTTCACGGAAACCTTCTCTTGAACAAACAAAATCTTGACCAATAATCGTATTATTTATACGTGAACGCCGGTTATGATGAATCCGTACAGTAAACCCCGTCTGCCTGCCATAAGCCACATAAAATTCTCGAGCATCTTCTCTTGACTTGAACTCCATGCCAATATACGGTTCTATCGCATCTTCTGTTGAGGGTAAACTTTCAAAAGACTGTTCTAAGATCTTGCCAACTTCACCTGTACATAAATCAATATTTTTTGAACAGTTGTCATCAGCCAAGTTGCGCTCATCATAGCCAGCAACTTGCAAATACCTTTCGCTTTCATCTGAATCAATGGCTTGACTAAATGTGCGCTTCATTATGCTCATTAATTAGATACTAGAGACACCTTCATCCATAACAACTGCAAGCAGGAAAGAAGAACCAAACAACTCATTTCTGTTCTCTCATGTAGAAACAAAAAAAAAGCAAAGACCATTTGCATTTAACCCACAAAATTGAATTGAACATAAGTTGAGTAGTTGAATTTCAAATGTACACGAGTTTAGGAGCTTGAGAGAACTAAAGTAAAAACAACTTTACAATCTAACCGTACATTCTTAAAATGTATACTTAAAGGCATTATACAGAGCGACGTTACACATTTGCAAACCTCAGTAAACCAAAAACTGCTACACTTATAATCCCCTTAAAGAGAACAAATGCGAAAGAAAGATAAGCTCGTATGTTTCTTCAAGCCAAAACGAATTACGTAGTTTTCAGCTGCTCAAAAAATTGATTATTGGGCCAGTTTTGATGTGAAATATAAATTTTAGGCGAGACTTCGAACAGAATTGCTAACATATGAACCAACCCAGCATCAAATCACAACGGCAAAACGAATGACTGCCAAGATTAGAATTTTATCATATTTTCGATCGTTTTCTGAACATCCAAATATGGAATCACTAAAATTAAAACAAAAATATAGCTAAGACCACGTGTTGATGGACTTACTGAGATCAGCAGAGCTAGAAACCCTAGGATTGAGGAACATCAGTGACATGAACATGTTGGACGCGAGATGTATCCCATCACATCTTAACCTGGCTCTTGGTTATTGGGCTAAAAGTTCTCTCGTTCGCTTACACGGATGCTTTAGTAGATAGAAGACGACATGTCATGTACTGTAATCCCTCAACCTGATTTCTAACGTGTCGTTTATTTAATATTACAGGACAAATGCTGTGCGCTCTAAGCCACTATCTCATATGACATTCTCTTAAGCGGATTTCTAACTAATAGGTTTAATCCAGTAAGTTTAAATTTTCTCTGGTTTTTTACTTTATAGGTTCCACTTTTAGCCGAAATGAGAAACAAAAATGCCTTTTTTTTTCCTTTATACATGTTATAGTGAATTTAGGAGCTGAAGCTGGAACAGATTGAAGTTCTGCTAAGAGGGGATTTAATTGCATGCGAAAAAGAAGAAGAGGAGGGACGACGAGGGAGTCCTATTGTAGAATCATATGCGGGCATGGAGTGTGAATCAGAAGAAGCTGCCAAGGAATTCTACGATAAATATTCAAAAGTGTTGGGTTTGCAATGCGCATATATCAGTGCCTGTCGTTCTGAGGTTGATAGAGAACGCTTTCCCCCTAGACTTTCTTGTGATAAACCAGGTATTTATGAGACAGATAGAGAATTATTTGGACCCCGTTAGAAAACGAAGAACTTGCTCCAGGGAAGGTTGCAAAGCAATGATGTTGGTCAAGTTTGATAAATCTGGAAAATGGATTGTTACTGAATTTGTTAAAGACCATGCATATCCTTTGATTGTTTCCTCAACCCATTCTTTTTCTCCGAATGCTGTGGTGAGTCTTCTCTTTTATATTATTTCAGTTCACAAATTGAGTAGCTACTCTTTGATGTTATCACCGAGTTGATAATCTTCAACATTTAGTATTCTATGCCCTCAAAAGTGCTTTGTTCTTGTGTTTTTCCTCGGTTTACTTGAAGTTTGGTCTCTTGGTAAGAAACGGGATCCATATTTTTGAAGCAACTTGAAGGATTTCATGAGTGCTAAAATAGTCTGTCTGTCATCTAGCTGTGATGGCGATTCAAATTGAAAAGAATACTTTATCTTTGGCAGCTGAGAATGTTTTTTAATCTTTGGGATGTGGAACATACTGTTGATACATTTGTTTGGAGGAAAAACTAATGTCCTGGGGTCTTAAATTTAGGGTCTCCTCCATTCCCCTTTTCCTTCACCCAGAGAACACAAAAAATTTTCTTGGTTTTTGTTGCAGAGAGCTCCCTTTCATTTATACTTTTCTTTTCTAATCCTCGGGATTTGGCAAATATGAGAAGCAAACATTTATTCTGACAGAAGATCATAACAGAATGATAATAAGCCCTTGGTAGTAAAATATTATATGTAATATCTAAAAACCAACTGTGATTACATGCAAGTGATGAACATTTGAGGAATTTGCCTCGCCTGAATACACTGAACTCGCTGGCAAATGACAAACTATCTACGTGCGTCAGATATGTGTGCATCTGTCTGTCCCCTTTTATATTTATGAATTTTATTATGTCATAATATGTTAGTGAATTTTACTTTTGTAGGATAGCGAGGATAGAAGGATTCAGGAACTCCCTATGGAGCTGGAACGGCAGGATCAATTATGTGAACTATTAGGTTCTTGAATAATGTTGAAGAGCGAACAGAACAAGGAAAGTTGAAGCTGTTAACAGTGTAAGAGAATTTGAGAGAGATGTTCAAAAACTTATAGACAGAATCAATACTTGTGCCAGTTGATGTAAGAAGACATGCTCTACGTCTACTTGAGCTCGTATGTATAAATAATAGAAGTTGAGAGTGTTTAATGCATAATTGAGCTTCGTTCACGTACTTCATTAGCGAACTCAAACAAGCCTCCATTACATCAATTTACAGGGGTTCAGCTGGATCTTCGCATAGTTTTATGTTCAAATTGCTTGTTTTATGGGGGAGTTTCAATGCATAGCTATTTGTTTGATACAATTAACAAAATCCGACCGAGGATGCGTATTTCTGGAATCCCGCGGCCTATGTATTCTCGTTTTCCATTGGTGATTTCATAATAGGAAGGCCGATCAAATCTTGACAATAAAAATCCGGAGCAAAAAAAGATATAAGGTTGAGAGAGCGAGTCGAGGATGATGAAGCTTCCATTTTATCAAATGAAAATTTTGAAATTGGTTACAGCATATTGAATGTCATCTATCTAAGGCAGAAGAATCTGATTCTTATAAGTTATGTACATGACTAGAATATATCATAAACCCCAAACAGTTGATCACAACATGTAAGTAAAGAAATACTCAATTTGGAAGCCGAGGTTATCTACGGCGGGAAACTTTTAGCATTTCCGATTCTGCTTTCCTAATATTGTCGACAATAACTTGTATTTTTGAGGATAGTTCTTCAGTTTGCTCCTCAACATTATTCATAAAATTTAGCAGCTTCTCTTGATATAATGCACATAATTGCTCTTAATGCTCCAATTCCAAGGTCAGTTCTTCAATTTTCTTATCCTCGTCACCCTATAAACATGAACAAATAAACAACTTATTTACAGAGTTACTCTATGAAAATGTTTAATAAGTAATTTGCAGTTGTTAGATGTCTGTATCACAAAACTGTTACTCAAGTTACAGTAGCATCCCGCTCATCATACAATCCTAGCAAAGATCTTTGAAGAGTGTTTATATTACTTGTTTTCCTCTAAAAAAAAACCTTTATTCCACTAGCTAAAAAGCCAATGAAAACGGCACTCATAATAGACAATCTAAACCAGAATCCGAGAGAAGCAATTTAGTTTTACTTTTTGGTTCTTTAAATGCTCAACCATTGATACCAGACCATTTAATACCTGATGCAAGCCAGAATGTGTTTCTCAAAACCTGCATATGATATGTTGTCATGCGTATTAAGATCTTATGCTGTCAAATAACAATATACTTTCACTCTCCAAATGCAATGATTATAGTCAGAGCCCGACCAGGACTCTTTCATTGCCTTCAAGCTTTCTGTTAAATATCTATGCTGAGATGAAAGAGTATATTGCAAAAAATTGTTCTTGGATGTTGACCTGACTTCAACTATGATTACTGATTATATATAGATAAGAATAGGTGGAAATAACTTATCAAGAAAATCAATAATCTTAAAATTTCAACTAAGGTGTAGAACAAGATTCATGACATTCAATTTCATAGATCGATGGAAAAATATAAACTCACCGCTGTACTGTACCCATTGCAAGTGACAACTAGACGATGATTATGATCCTTTACACATCTCGTAACAACCCATTTTCCAGAATTTTCCATCTTAACCAAGATGGTCGCCTTGCAACCTTCTCAAGCACTTGATCTTGAATTCTTTTCAGGTCCAATTGTGCCCTTAGTATTAGGAGAAAAACCCTGCTTGTTGCATCCAAGTCTACGAGCTAGTGATCTTCCATCAATCCCAGAACGATAATATGAACAACAAATCCTACCCTTCTGGCATACCCCATATAGAATTTCCAGGCAGCATCTTCTGAATCAAATTCCATGCCAACATATGGCTCTAAAATTTCATTTCCTCCTGATTCACAATATTTTTCTATGACAGAGTTATCTACTGCCGCAAGTCCATCATCCAATTCCACTGTCAAACAAAATCCTTGAAAAAACTTTCATAAAGCCGAGAAATTCTCAGTTGGGTTAATCAAGAAGCACATCTTAAGAAAAGTAATACAACTTCCTTATTATTTGATTCCTAAACTCCTAAAAAGGCACTATTCCTACATTACATTTAATTTTCAAGCTATATTATTTACTAAAAATTATAAGTTCAAAACCAAGATCTGCATTGCAAAGCAAATGAAAACATCTGTTGTCACTGTATGAGGCAAAATTTCGACAGGTGCACAGAATGCATAAGCATCCATGTGCAATTTCAGTTGAGCAGTTAAGACTTGAAGCAAGATTAGACTTAGGGCTTGCATACAATAGAAGAAGATTAAATAAACCGCTGATTACACAGAAGGCCATAGGATGGAGCAATTCACTGGCAGAAGGCAAGTAAAGAATAAGGTTTTATCCATAGGATGATGTAAAAACAGATTTTATACCATAATAATACCAAAAACAAAATCTTATTAACCGGATTTGGACATGGCTGTAAGGTGACAAGTAAAGCCACAGATATTGACAGAATGGGAACATGACAATCAACACCATATTGACAATCAACAGGAGTAAGTGTCAGATGGATACCTCAGTGACAACTAAACAATTGTGTGTGTTTTTTTTTAATTTTGCTGAAAATTTTTGTGAAGAATGATTAGACTAAGATCAATGCACTGTTTGAAAGAAACTAAACTGTAAAATTCAAGTCAATCTATAAATGTAGTCAACGAAAAAGAACATTTGTTTGCAGTATATCCCATGTATATTCAACAGGCAATTACATGCACAGAGCGAAAACATTCTTAGCTAAATCAAGCCCACTTTTTAAGGTACAAAGCATACTCGAAATCTTATAGTCATGCAAATCTAGACATTTATCCCAAAGCAAAACTTACGTATACTTGGAATCACATTTAACATGGGAAATTTCATAGAAAATACATAGCACAGATTATCCCATTAATTATGAATTATAAAACTTGGAACTCACTTAACCATTTTAAAAGTTGAAACACAAGTTGCATTCCCATTATAAAAAAACATAGTACAATATATATATATATAGATATAGATTTGTTTTTCCTGTTTCAACAGTCTAAATAAATTGAAGAAGCAAAAAAGGAAAAGAAATGAATACAGAATTAAAAAAAATATATTTTTCCTTTAATTTCTTTTACATAGCCCAAATTTTCTAGAGCCTACTTTCTCAGGAAACAACCAAAGCAATCGCTAAACTGTTAAAATAAATAAATAACAAACAAAGAAACAAATCTTGTACGTCGTTAAAGACATCGTTACATAGCTCAAAGTATTAAAAACGGAGGACTTGAAAGAGAAGGCAGACAACAACTTACTGAATCAGAATCCGGTAGACATTCAAATTCCGATAATCGAAACTGAAATCTGATTTCGTTGGTAAAGACAGGAGGAGAGTCAAAGTGAAATAAATGACTAGTTTTGTCGCCGTTTAATTGAAACTCTACTTAAGTTTGTCTTGCGTGTTGCTACTTGCACCCAAACTTTCTGGTCTTGCTTTGCTTATCATATTTATTATTTATTTCCTTTTCGAGCTATGCACGTTCCCAAAAAAAAGAGCGCAAGCTGAGTTGGCAAAAGTCTACTAGTCATAGCCTAGATAAAACCCGTGTAGTGCACCGTAGGAATTCTTCTTTCCCCACGACCACCCATACCCATTTCACCTTCCGGTTCTCGTCTCTCTCGATCCGAAAAACTTCAGATTTCTGAACCCAAAGCCTCTGTTTCTGTCCCACTGTGGATTTGGAGTTAGTATCTGTATTCATCAAGTGAGTTAATTTGTATCATCGCAGCTTTTATTTCTGTTCGATTCGTTTGTTGCTTATTGTTATTATTTTTGTAGATATGAAAATGTAATGTCTTCATCATATTTCTTTTTACCATTCAATCAAAGAAGGAACTGAACTTCAAATGATTACCGTGTGAGGAACTGTAAAAGGAAATGTAAAGCTTGAAAATTTAGCCGCTTTCTTTTATGTTTGCATGTGGGGATGACGACATATGGAGAAGTTCAAGGTTTTGTTGTTTCAGTAAGTAATTGGGGAACTGCATTCTTTTCTGTTGAATCAAACTTGAGGCATAGTGACTGCCAGTTCATGGATTACATAAAGTTGCAATTTTTGCTGATTGAATGTGCAACAAAAATGAATCATTTTGTTTCATGTTGGGTTGGATTTTGGCATAGGTTTTATATTTATGTTAAAGCGTCAAGTCTTGGAGACTTATTAAACCCATTTTGTTGTGTTGTTCATTGTGTAATGAACTGCAACTGTGACTCTTGGAAATATAGGAAAAATTATGTTTTGTTCAGGAACAAGATGTGAGATTTAAGAGAAGCAAAAAATCATCTTGTATTTTGTATTGTTTGTCTTTAATACTAATTTTCAAACAAGTGGGAACATTAGGAAAGTAGGAGAATCTTATGAGAGTAGATGTTTTCTGGCAGTGGACGAAAACATTTCTACTGACCAGAACGGGGAAATGATAGAGAATCTTAATGAGCAAGCGATGGATACTACTGATGGAAGTTCAGATATGGAACCATATGTGGGTATGGAGTTTGAATCCGAGGAGGCAGCAAAGGTGTTTTATGATGCATATGCCACGCGTTTGGGTTTCATTATGCGTGTCGATGCATTTCGCCGTTCAATGCGAGATGGGAAGGTTGTTTGGCGTCGACTTGTATGTAATAAGGAGGGTTTTCGTAAGCAAAGACCAAGAAGAAGTGAGAATAGGAAACCTCGAGCTATTACCAGAGAAGGTTGTAAAGCAATGATAGTGGTGAAAAAAGAAAAAACGGGAAGATGGGTTGTCACAAGATTTATCAAGGAGCATAACCACCTTCTAGTAGCTATACCTGCAAACGGCTGTCGGAGTGTGCTACTGTCTCAAACTATGGTGAGTGGTCATTAAAGTATTTCTGTTTCTCTGTTAATTCTGTTCTTGTACCTAGGTTCTTTGCTAGCATCTGGTTGCATCACGGAGTTAAATTAATTTCCTTTATGTGCTTGCGTGCATGTGCACACAGAACTTTTCCTTGAGTAAAAGCTTCAAATAAACTAGAATTAGATAATGCGCGCACACACATACATGTGCCTACCAGTGTGTGTGTGTGTGTGTGTGGCCTATTACCATGATACAATGTAAGCTGGTAGGCACATATGTGTGTTTATGCATTATCTAACTCTGATTTATTTGTAGATTTTACTCAAGGAAAAGTCAGTTCTTCTAAGCTGCTCTTATTGTAGTAGTACTGAAATTGCAAGTTAATATAGGTATCCAACTCACAGCTGATATTTGTAGTGTTAATTTATATATCTTTCTCACAGTTGACATTCATAGAACTGAATATTAACTTCATGTTGAGTTTATTACCTATTTATTACAGTGTTGGTGCAAGATGCTGGCCCTCTAGTAAACGATGTTTTCCTGTTTTGATGTTTCCTTTAGTCTGTGTTTTGCATTTAGAATCTGGGAATCCGTATTAGCATACTGGTCTGAGATGGGATTTTTTTGTTGAATTTAAGTCTGAGGATATGCAATCCATTTTTATCTTTCTGATTTCATCAAGTGTTCAGATTTGGATGATTTTAGGAAATATCTAACTTGAGACTGGATAATTCTTGTACTTGTGTGTCATGTATAATCAAAGTCTGTCAGTGATTAAAAATGTTTTCTGAATGAAGTGTGAAAATATGCAATCTAAACATAGCAAAAATTCCTTTTATTTTTTAGTTTCTTTTTTCCTCAAGGTAAGTGTGCAGATATGAAGAAAATTTTGCTGTTGCTGTGTGACTTGAGTCGGACGATATTCTTATAGATTGTTCCTTTGTGTTAATTGCTTATTGATTTTTATCGTCTTTGGATCTACATAAATCATCCTGATTGGGGCATTGTTAGGAACCATCTAGCATGCATGAAATGTGCATTATCGAAGACAGAAACTTCTTTGTGAACTGCAAGTATTATGCAATAAATTTGACCATTATCTTTCTTTCTCTTTGGGGATTTTACCAGGATGAGAAAGATGAAAAGATTCGAGAGTTGGCTGCAGAGTTACAGCGGGAACAAAAGCGATCTGCTGCTTATCAAGAAAAGCTTGAAATGGTTTTAAGAGATATGGAGGATCATTCCCATCATCTATCAAGGAACATAGATGACATAGTTCAAAGTGTTAAGGAAATTGAGGCAAAGCGGGCAACAGTTTCTCATTGCTAATATCCCCCTTGAATTGTAAATTTCTTTCCGCGTCTCTAGACTGTGAACTAAAACTTGTAGGCCTTTTTAATTTTTAATTTTTTTTCCTTCCTTTCTTCTCAGGAGTCGTCTGAACTTGTAGGTCAAGCTGACTTGTATACAATTTCAAGTTAGTGTGGTATTGAAACCTGGATGTGTTGTGACTTGTGTTTTCATATTGCATATTTGGACAACTGCATTCAACCATTTGCCACAACCCGTTGCAAAATGAGAATGGGAACAAATTTTTCCATGCCCAAAGCGTCACACATAAGAGATGGAAATGGAATAGAGAGTAATAAGACTGCCTAAGAAAGTCTCCAGTCAAAATCTTGTCCCATAGAAATCAAATTTGATTAATATAATCTTCTTAAAATGCCAGATGGGTGTCAATGTAGAAAACGATACCAACTCTCTCGAAGGACAAGATAAAAGTCTAAACAAGAATATGAATACATCATATAATCATCCACAAACAAATCTTCCCTTCCCATCTTGCTTACAAGTATAACATCCATAGTTACACAAGATAATCATTTATCCGTATGGGGTATGTTACGCTTGAAAAACTATAGGCACTCACACACTCTCACGACTGACTTGAGTCCAAGCAGAAGTTTTTATTTATTTATTTATGCAATTTTACACACTAATTTAAACGCGAGTACTATCAATTGTAGAGCTTCGCTCCTTGTGATTGTCCTCTTTCAAATCAGCAAACATAGCAATCAGAAATGGTGGTAAATAAGGTCCTGCCCAGGAAATGCAAACCATTGCAATCAGCGGAGTTTTTGATCTTGAAGTATAAACACCAACAAAACATCTTCCCGAGTCTTAAATTATCAGATTGATCATCGACAACGTCAATGAAACAATACCTCCCACCGATGCTGCAAATGATAGAAACAGCAAGCTGTGTCTCCAATATCGTGACAGGAGAAGTTTTAACCACGAATTCAAAATGAGTTTCTTCTCTATCTTATGAAAGTTTAATACAACTTTTGAGTGACTTCGCTACTAGGCTTGATATGAGAAAGAAACCAAAGGATAAAAATTCGAAACAA
This sequence comes from Xylocarpus granatum, assembly GCA_019650275.1. Classification (NCBI taxonomy): domain Eukaryota; kingdom Viridiplantae; phylum Streptophyta; class Magnoliopsida; order Sapindales; family Meliaceae; genus Xylocarpus; species Xylocarpus granatum. The sequence goes on along the minus strand of BNST01001918.1, from coordinate 98,425 downwards.
AATGATTTGTTTTGAAGACTGCGTTGGTTCGTAAAAGCGAAGCATAAACCAATAAGCAGAGACATAAAGAAGAGCGAGTTTACGTTAACAAGATCATCTAGTGATTTTGAATGCACACCGATCATTCAGAAAAGAAAATCAAACAATGATATTAGATTCAACGGAATTCGCAAACATGCATGTACTCCACATGCTCAATCAATTATCATGTACGAACAAAATTCAGAGGTGAGCCTGGGATCATTAACCTTGCTGGTTTTTCTTTAGTCAGCTATAAGTTGGGAAGAAGAGTGACAGCAGTAAGGGGATCGTACCGTGGATGAATTATGTAATATTGTATTATCCAAGGAGGAGACAGAGAACTGATTCTATCGTATAAAAAAAAAGAAAGCTTGCTAGGCTAAGCCATGCAGCACTAATTAATCCAAAGAAAGTGATGATATTTGTTGAATGTGTGCATCAGTAGCTGCAGAGTTGGTGATATGGATACCAATATGGATAGCAGAATTGGCTGCGTACATAAATTAATGACAGAAGTTCAAAACTTATCTTATCTTTAAATCTTATCTTTGATTTAGCCTTATCATTATCTTTAATTTAGGCTCATCACTTATCCTTTATTATGTTTCAACTCTATATAAAGAGCAATACAATGAATAAAATTTTAGAAAGACTTTCAGAAAACAATTGCACTCTCTCTCTTTTCTTTTCTCTTTGCCAGTTCACAGTCGCTAAACAACAACAGTTTGGTATCAGAGCCCTCTTCTTAAAGGGACTTGTGAGTGAACCAAGTGTATCCCATTAAAGACCTAAACACTTTGTTTTAATCCATTCAATATATGGATTCTGAAACACCTTTCACCGCACTAGCACCACCTGTGTTTAATGGTGATAATTATCATGTTTGGGTAGTCAGAATGGAGGCACACCTAGAGGCAAATGATCTTTAGGAAGCTGTTGAGGAAGACTACGAAGTTCTTCCATTGTCAGACAATCCAACATTAGCTCAACTCAAAAATCATAAGGAGAAGAAAGCAAGAAAGTAAAGGCAAGAGCTACTTTATTTGCTGCTGTCTCACCAACAATTTTTACCAGAATTATGACCATGAAATCAGCATTTGACATCTGGAATTTTCTCAAGAATGAATACGAAGGAGATGAAAGGATCAAGGGAATGCAAGTATTGAATTTGGTAAGAGAATTTGAGATACAAAAAATAAAAGAGTCAGACACAATCAGAGAATATGCTAATAAACTTCTTAGCATTCTTAACAAAGTAAGATTACTTGGTTCTGAGTTAGCATTCTTAACAAAGTAAGATTACTTGCACTCTCTCTCTTTTCTTTTCTCTTTGGCAGTTCACATCGCTAAACAACAACATATTTATGCTTACCATCTTTTTCGTTGATTAGGGAGGGCACTTCGAAAATGAATCTGCTTGCATGAGACTGGAGCATCTGTTTATTTTTCGTAAAACGGTAACTGATAAGGATAGCTAGTTACAAAGAGCTAACTGTTCTGTAAGATGAGTTTAATTAATTAAGACATTTAATCGTACGAATTCACAAGTTAGTGAGTTGTTTGAACCTGAACCAGTTGTGACTTATATTTTCATATGGAAGACTTTTAACTAAGATTCATGACACGTATCTGCATTCAGCCACCACTGAAAGAGGTGGTAAAGACATTTTTGCATCCCCAAAGGCATCAATAATTAACGGATGGGCCATGACTACTTCAATGAGAATGACTGTAGCAGTAACAAGTAACCAAAGGAGGGTCTCTCCAGTCAAAATCATCTGCCTTAAAAGTCAAATTGAAATATTGAACAAATTTCTTATCACCAAAGTGCCAGGTCGGTACCAACTTGTATCGTTGCAACAAAACATCACACCTCTCTCTCTCTCTCGAAAGACAAGCTAAAAATAATCTAACCAATTAAAATTCAGCAACACACGACAGTCACTTTCTCCGAAAGCTCTATTACACCAAGAAAGAAAATTAAAGACTCTCTCGTTCATTATCCTCAAGTGTCACTGACTCACTAGAACTCCGTGACTCCATTAAAGTTTCCAATATTAGCGCATGTATGCAGTAGTCGTAGCTGCAGCTGCTCTCTTGATCTTGAAATTGGCAATTGCAGCAAATATCATAGATGGGTAAATACAACATCAGGGAGATACAGTCAACGATACGGCCGATTTTAAAAGTAAAAAAGCAGCCACAAGACAACTTCACTAGACTTGTCTGTACCACATTAACCATCGAAAGAGCCATTGCCCCAGTTGACGTCAACAACAATGTCCTCCACAATTGTGACACAAATATTTTTCTAATTCAGGGAGAACCAAAATTTCCCCTTAGCTTGGGGCTTTTAAGCTGATTATGGGTGAATCACGGCCGGCCCTTCGATCTTGTTTGATTAATTAACGCGACACCTGTGATTTAACTAATATCAGAAGGAGACACGGAGTTGACTCTATTGTCTAATATTACTTATGGAGCACAGCCGTCGATTGGAGTCGATGAAGCTTCATTTCATTCATGTTTCTGGTGGAGGAGACTTGTCTTGATTCTATAATTCAGTGGGATGTTTCCCCCTCAAGATATTCGCAACTCGCTCTTTAATTAGGGGGTATGTATAGGTTTCGTTAAGTTTCCTTGTTGTTTTTAGATCTTGAAGTCTTACTCCAACTTCTCTATCTGATTAAGTAAGAGAGAGAGAGAGGAGACTCCAACTGCTTGTTTGAAAAGATTTTTAGTAGTATAAAATCGAGCACAAGATCTCATAATCACATTCAATACTACTGAATGACTCTGTAAAGGAGTTATTATTTATTTATGCCATTTTACATACTAATTCAAACGTGAGTACTACCATTCGTCGATTTTTGCCCCTTTCTCGTGTCCTAGTTGAGACCGGCAAACGTAGCAATCAGAAATGGCGGCAAGTAAAGTCCTGCCAAAGAAATGCAAACCATTGCAATCAGCGAACTTACCGATCTTGAAGTATAAACGCTGCCACAAAACATCTTCCCGAGCCTTATCTGTATCAGATTAATCATCGACAACGTCAATGAAATAATACCTCCCACCGATGCCAAAAACGACAGGACCAGCAAGCTGTGCCTCCATTTCCGTGACAGGAAAGGTTTTAAGAACCAATATAAAATGAGTCTCTTCTCTATCTTATAAAAGTTCAATATAACTTTGAGAGACTTCGCTGCTAGGCTTGATGTGAGAAAGAAACCAAAGGATAAGACTTCGAACAAAATGAGTTGCTTTGCCACGACCGGATCTGGATCGCATTCTGGTCGGTTTTCAAGACTCTGTTGATTTGTAGAAGCGAAGGATAATCCAATAAACACAGCCATTGTGAAGAGCGAGTTTACGTTAACAAGATCATCTAGTGCCTTTGAATGAACCTCTATCACCTCATCCAGACCTCCTGGCTGCTTTTCTGCTGCAGATTTATTGTTATTCCTGAAAAGAAAAGACAATAAACAGTAAGATTAATAGATTCAATGAAACCTTGCAACAGATCAAGTATAAGGCCTAACTATACTTAAATTAATTTTCATGCCCGAACAAAATTCACAAGGCAAGACTGAGATCATAAACCTAAGCTCGTCCATGATTTAGCTCTTGATGGGTTTCTCTTTAGCCAGAAATGAGTTAGGAAGAAGAGGGAGTGCAGCATGGGGTTTTTAAGCTGATCATGGATGAAGAATGACCACAGGATCTAGTTTGATTAAAAGGGTGTGATTCACGTAATATTATGTTGGTATTAGGAGGAGACTTGGGATTGACTATCTATTACATAATAAAACGGAATCTAGCCAGCTAAGCTAAATAATAGTAGCACAAGGTACAAGATTTTCAAATTACTATTGATTAAGAAGGACACCCGGAAAATGAATCTGCATTTTGTGACCGAGGATTAACTGTTTATTTTCTGTAAAAAAGGTCACTGACAAGGGTTGTTGAGCCTAAAAGAGTTTACTGTATTGTAGGATAAGAATGAGTTTCATTCATTAAGACATGTGAGCATTAATTAAGGAACTGGTTAGTCAAGACTCTTAGCGATGGTATTCAACCACGTCTGAATGAGATGGCAAAGAAACTGTGTTGTGTTGTGTCCTAATAATTTATAACAAAACGGCATGCGAAAGAACACGGCTTCAATGAGAAGATTGCAGCAATAACAAGTAAATTAAAGGAGCTATATCTCTCTCGAGTCTAAATCATCTGCCTTAGAAGAAGTCAAATTAAAAATATTGAACAAATTACTCATCTAAAGTGCCAGGTCGGTATCAACATACATATATTATACATCACCTCTCGAAAGAAAGACTGGACATAAAAATAATCCAATCAGTTAAAAATCAGCAACAGCTGCCAGTCCTTTCCTTCAAAAGATGTATTACACCACGAAAATGAAAACTAGAGACTCTCTCCTCCATTAATGTTGGCAACCCAAGCGTTATTTAAAGTTTCAAAGCATGTATAGGTGTAGCAGCTCTCTTGATCAGGAAATTATCAATTTCAGCAAAATGTTAGGTGGTGAAGATCAAAACCAATACTGTCAATGATGCCACCGATTTTAATGTCTGGACGCCACCATAAGACAACTTTCCCCAGCCTTATCTATGCCATCGACAGCGTCAGAAAAAAATAACACCCAAAGCGCCGACGCCCAAGTTGATACCAACAACGTCCTTCTCCGCATTTGGGACAGATATTTTTCTTATTAAGCTAATCATGGGTGAATAATGGCCTTCCCCACGATCTAGTTTGATTAATTAAAGACGATTGTGATTTAACCAATATTAGAGAGAGAACCAGACTTGACTCTTATTATTATATAACATTACACATGTAGCACCGCTGCTGTTGGAGCGAGTGAAGCTTCATTTTACTCGTGTTTTTGGTGTAGTGGATATAGAATTACTGATTTAGATGACATTCTCTTGGTTCTTGATCCTCAAATTTGGGGGAATGTTTGCTCTTTAATTACGATGGATGTATAGGTTTCATTAAGTTTCTTTGTTGGGGTGTTTTAGACCTTGAAATCTTATTTCTAACTCCTCTATCCGATTGAGAGAGAGGGGGGAGGATTAATTAACTTGTCATTGACAGGTTTTGTTTTATCCATTTTTAGCTTGTACTTGAGAGTGCTTCTACAGTAAGTGATTTCGAGTAAAAGTGCTTCTTTTTAACGTATAAACGTAAGAGAAGAAACAATTATCAAAAGAGCCTGACCCGTGTGTCTAGCAAATGTTTTTCAGTCTTCAAAACTTGTTTCTTTTAAGAAACATATCCATCTAATTTTGAAACAAATACGAATCAGGGAATAATACAAAAACACTGCTTGTTTCAAGAAAATGCTTCTTAAAAGTGCTTGGGTTAAACATTGAGAGTAATATATTATTGAATTACACTATTAAAACTGAGATAAAATCTGTAACATTCTTAATTACAGAAGACAATCATTTAGTCTAGAGTTGTATACTTCAGACACTCACGTTCACACTGACAGTCATTCGACTGATTGACTCTAAAACGGAATTTTTCTTTTAACATCGACAGCGTCAAAAGAACAACCCCAACAAACACCGCCGCTACCGATAATGCTAACAAGAATCTTCTCCTTGTGTCTGATAGAAGAACTGTCCTAAACAATCGGTCCAGTAAGTTTCCCGGTTAGTTTTCGAGACTCCTGGTGTGGTGCGGCGAAAGATAAACCCCACGAATAGGGGAATTGTGAAGTGGGAATTCACATTAACGAGATTATCTGGTGCTTTTTGATGGACTTCTATTATATCATCATCCTTATTTGATGAACTTGAAAGCGAGTTAACAAGGTCATCTAGTGTTCTTAGGGGAATTTGTCATTTGTTAATCATAATCTCCTGCTTTATGATTGTTCCCTGAAAAAAGGGTGCAATGTAAGACTATTCAATTAAATTGGACTCTGGATACTTAGACGAGTGTCTTCTGTTCTGTGCATGGATTTCAAGCGGATCCAATTCTGGTGTTGATGACGTTTATAGGGAGGTTGAATCAGACTACCGAACCAAATTGGATTTAATAATATTATTATTTTTCAATTTTGACCCAGTACATATTGAATTATGATTAAAGTACTCGCATGTGATTGAATGAATTCGAACAGTGGGCCAAACTAACAATTGTAGACGCGAAAGTAACAGCAAACTGCTGAAATTGAATTTATTGATATCAATTGCAGCTAAAAGATCGTTTAATTTCAAATATACAATCAATCAAGAGAATATTGAATCCTGAGGAGCATAGTTACAAGGGTAGATAAAGGATACTACTGTTAAAATCTTACCGGTTTAAACTTCTAATTTAATTCGTTCTTCACCCACATCCAAGGTACAGAAGAAGAGTATTGCAAGTTGCAAAAGGGGAAGGCTGAAAGGCAAGAAAGATAATCGTCCCTTGTAAGGAATCCTACAACTGAATCAGCAGACTGTCTGATAAGGATATCCAGAGAGTTGGAAGAATTATTCTAACGTGGTTTGTCTGCAAACCTCCAAAACGAGTCCCAACAGAATGAGAATGCAGCCCGCAGAGTTTCGTCTTCCATCGTGCTAGCATGTAACGTGCTGCAATAAAGAAAAACCAAACCGCCAGTCCAGCATTCAGTAATCTGAAATGAACAGTTAGTTGCGGTTTGGAAGGAAGGGAGAATTTCAAAATCTGTAACGCGGCAATGAGAAATTGTTCTCGTAATTAAGGCAGGCAGAACAATGCCAGCACGCAACTGTCGAGGTTAATGGAGAAACCAACCAATAATTCTGTGGTGGAAATTCTTTTAACAAATTAATAATGATCCAAGTATAAGGCAGAAGGAAAGCAATGACTCAGAATATGTGTAAGTTGCAGATGGAGAGTAATTTGCACAACATTTGATTCTTAAATTTGCAGTTATTTATGCATCAACTAAATGAGACTTAACGGTGACCACAGAAATTAGCCAAAAGCAGAGAGATGTCAAACAGAGCAATCAAACGGTAAAATCAAGGAAAATGTTACACAAATAGGACGGTAAATAAATGTTTAAATTAACAAACTCAAATCAGATTCCTAACACAAAAATATAGTAGCAAACAATGTGAAGTTGCTAGATTCTGGTCTCACTGAAACAGATTAAGCAAGCCAGATCTCTGATTAGAAGCATTGTGATCATATAAGCATGCAATGTACCAAATCAAATGCTCCCAAAAGATAAATCTTTAAGTTGTCTTTTAATTGTTGCTAATGCTTTTATGCATGAACTGATTCATCTAAGCAAAATCCATTAAGCAACCAAAGAAAGAGAGAACTCAGATGAAAGCTACCAATGCATGCTGGAATCCCCAAGAGAAGACAGATTGAAGCATAGCAATTAAGCTAATGATTCCTGTTAAACTAATGTATGTTTACACCAGAAGAACAACATGCCCATTTGCCATTAACTGTATAGCATATGTAAATCCTAACAAATTCCCTCAGACATATAGCAATCAAGTTTAGCATAACAATTTAGCCAATATCTTTGTTCGCTCCACTGAAAATTCATAGCCCTAGTGTGATCCCCATACCTCAAGACAACCTTTTACCACATCAAAGTGGATTACAAATTAAATTGAATTATGGAAGCATTCAAATTCAATTGACAAATACCAATCTTTGACCATCAATCAGTTCCAACATAACCTCCATTAAAATGCCAAATTTAATCCGTGCTTATCAGAATTACAATCAAAATGAAATACCAGGTTTGCACACAAGGTTGATTGCATCTAACAACTATAATTAGCTAAATATTACTATAGAATATGAAAAGCAACCAAATTTCAATTACCAAGATCATGAAAAATTTCACATGTTTGTATCAATCTGAAAACAAAACGTTACCAATCTTTATCATTGCGATGCAGTACACATACATTAACTATATGGCACAAGTTCTAGCGCCAAAACGCATAAACAACAGTGGAAATGTAAACCAAGAGAGCAGAAGAAACCAACACAACCAAAGCCACAACAGCATGAACCGCAGATTTACTTCCACAAGACAACATTCCCAACCGGATCTGGATTACATCAATAATTGAAAGCATCAAAAACAAGCAACCCATCACCGAACCAATAGCTGAACCCATCATACCAAACCTCAAAACCGTGAAATTAATGTGGGCCCTAAACGCTTCATCAACATCTTTGCTGTTTATCAAATTAATGGCGAGTTTCAAACCCTGAGCAACTAAAGACGAGAACAAAAAGAAACTGAACGACACAACCTCAAAAACCAAGAGCTTTTTGGCCACGTCGGTGCCAGCGTCGCAGGCAGACGGATTCTCAAGGCTGTGTTGGCCCGGGGTTGTTAAAGAAAGTCCAACAAAGACAGCGATTGTGAAGAGAGAGTTGACGTTGACAATTCCATCCAAGGCTGTGACGTGGACGCTGGTTGATGATGATGAGGAAGATGAACTGATTCTTCTGGTTGTATTACTGTTATGTTCTTTAGGGTACTCTTCAGATCTGTGCAGAACGAAGAAACGAAGCCAGAATAAAGAAAATACGATCTTAAAGAGAATAAAGAAGAAAAAGCGAAGCTTACTCAGGCATAGTCCTCGAAGGGTCTTTTTTTCACCCCGTGAGTTGATGAGTCGAGGAATGAAATGAAACTTCCTCTCTATTGTTTATTGCTTTTAAAGTCGGATTCTTTGAAATAATAATGGTTGGGAGAAACAGAGATGCTTTGCTTTTTCTGTTTTGGTTTTTTGCTTTTCTGGTGGTTTAAAGAAACAAAAAAGAAGCAAGCGGGGTTGGTTTTCTTAAGCTAAAGCAGGATTGGATGTCCTTCGTTACGACATGACATCCACTGCAAGTGTAATGACTGGATTGCCCTTTTGTGGCTGGACAAGTAATGTGGTAACGTGTTTTTGGGTCCAAAAATATTTTCATTGAGAATTTTGAATCGACGTATTTGACTCTCTGAAGTGATCCAACGGACATGAGAAATCTGAACCTAAGCTGTATAGCACGATTTCATGCAAAAGTTTTAACAGATTTTAGATAACTGAGTCAAACCAGATGGAATAGATGTCAAGAATCAAGAAACAAGCTGGCGATTATTGACAATTTCATTCCTCCGGGATCGAATTAAACAGGCGGGATCAGAAACAATCAAAGTCATTTTCAATAGGGACCATTAATTTATCGGGGATCAGGACTACCATATTCCAGGAGCTTTCAATTTATCAGTTACAAGCAATGGTTTCTTGAGAAGAAGAAGAAAAAGAAGAATCTGAAAGGGAAAACAGAGGAAGAAAATGACCGTCGGTGAAAACTAGATTATGTACAATCTATTTAACAATGTTCCTGAGATTTGAATCTGACTGAAAATCGTTTTGACTCATAATTAGGGATTGGAAAGAATGGCGGGATCACTGGATGAATCTCTATGCTAAGACTATTTACAATCTCTCATCCTCAGCTTCTTCCACTTCCTTGACATTCTCAAGTACGTCCTGAATACTTTCTGTCAGATGATCAGTGTGTCGTTCTACATCTTTCAAAGCCGTTTCTAGTTGCTGCCGGCACTCTGCCAATTGTTGATTTGCACGATGGATGTTTGCGGATAGCTCCCGGATTTTCTTATCCTACACAGAGAAGTTGTATTGTGAACATAGATTTGCACAAGAAAAATTCACAAATTTCAACATACATGAAAGCTGCATTTGGTTCTTTGGAATTTTTTTTTAAAATTAAAAGCAAAAAATCTCTAGAAAAATTTTTCCTTCAACATCTCATAACTTCACAGCCAAAGCAATGTATCCTAATAACAAGAGCTTAGGGGAGCAGTTGTAGACAGACTCTTCCCCCTGTTTACTGTGGCTTTATCAACTACAAGTGACGAGAGTTGAAGGAACTCTTAAGCTTAAAAGGTAAGAACTATAAGATCCCAATCGACCAGCAGATTGTAAAAGGCTCTGACGAATTAAACAAACAACTAATGGAAGCTATCAATGCATCAAACCTTCTTTCTTAGAAGTTTGTTCATTCTTTATCAGTTCATCAACTGATACCTCATCTATAAAATACAGCTTTTGCTCATTTATGGACACAAAACACAAGTGGTCAAGAACCTAGTAAAAGTAAAACAGCGGCTGTAAGTGTAGCGTTTGTTAAGCTGACATAGATTATGTGTACTAACAAGTTCTGGCCACCTAAGAAAAAAGTTGTGCCCGAACTGACGACCTTTGCCAGATGAAATTCTTAAGAGGATGTCTATACACTGTTTCGAGTTTTGTAACAAGCCATCTTCCTGACTTCTCCTTCCTTACCATTATCATTGCCTTGCAACTCTCCATCGGCTTCATCACCTCAAGCCTCTTAGTTTTCTTGTTATTTATTACAAAGAAACCTATGACTTAGAATTGACCTATCACAATGAATCCAACATGCTCAGCATATGCATCATAGTATACCATGGCAGCCTCCTCAGATTCAAACTCCATTCCTGTATAAGGTTCCGCAACTTCATTTACAATCAACTCTCTCCCATCATAGAAATTAATCAATTCTCCACCTTCACTCGTACAAACATCCGTTCCAACTGTATTTTCTATAATCTTGTTATCTATGTCAGCCTCAGGCTCTATTTTGCAGAATCTGAGATCACTCGATAGTCCCCATTCACAAAAGCTGTGAAGTTCACTGTTTCATGAAAACATGAAGTTCGTCATGTGCTATCCCAGCTTAAGTCATAAATCAAACTAATCAAAAAGAAAAAATCTTCACAAACTGAATTATTTGCAAAGGCCCTAACCATTTATGTACTTCTTAAAATTACTTAAAGAAGATAAAATATCAAAGATTACTCTCAATTCAACACAACCACGCCCCAATCACAAACAAGATGGAAACAACTACTGGATTCCTTTTTCTTCATTTCACCGAATCAAAAACCATATATTCAACAATTTGTTCTAGAAATTAGCTCTCTTTCACTAATTCTCCCCACTAATTACGTGTCAGCTATTTCTCAAAGATGATAAAAGTTGGTTAATTTACATATAACGTTTGCATAACTTTGTGAAAAAATTTTAGAGGCAAAAGAAAAATAAGAAAATAAAGAACCCATTACAGTCCTCCCGATACTTTCCAACCTTCTATAAAAACCCACTGCCGCCTAGGATTTAAGACACAATGGCCGTCTGTGTGTTGAAATTAAGTACCAGTTATAGCATTTTACCGATACTTTTTTAACGAAGTGATGTATTCATTTGCTGAAACATAACAGTACAACGAAACCCAAAAAAAATTTGAATGTTAATAGTCCTCAATATAATCCTTTGCACTGCTTCCAATTCAGCTTCTGTATTACGAAAAAAAACCCATAAACTTCATACAGAGAAAAAGAAAAAAAAACGAGGAGAATCCAAGAGGGTTTAACTAGTTTTCCACTGTTTCAATCATACTATTAGTGATTCTTGAAATCAACATTCTGATTCTGAAATAAAGTTGATAAAATAGGCAAAACGAAAAGCATGAGAAAATAAAAAACAAATACACTTAACCGGTTCCCTTTTTCTCGTACTAAGAAGAGACGAAGCACAGATCTCTCACCCCCCTGTCACCGTCTACTTGTTTAGATAAGCTTGACGCACTTTCTGGTTTCGCGCAAAAACAGCTTCTAAGGTTCCGATGAACCTCTACGCGGGATCCATCGTCCTTTTCTAGGACCGCGATCAGTTCTCAAAGCGATACCTACCCATTTTGTGCCCCGCTGCGCTTATAGCACAGACCCTCAAGTAAAACTTGTTTGTCCTCTGTATTTTTTTACCATTTTTCCTCTGAGAAAAGATAGAACCTTTTTACTTGATATTTTTATTTTAAACATTCAAAATGAATGAAATTCCTATCCAGTTTCCATTATTATTATTTTGAATCCAAATTTCTTGTACAATTTTAATAAATTATTATATGATAGCAAATGGCATATGTGTGATAAACATGATGCTCATAGAGCAAAAGGTAAGCATTTTATTTTACCAATAGTCCCCACAAGAACAAGTTCCATTCTCAAAATGGTGGAACCTATTGCGATCTCTCACTACAATTTTTCTCTTGGTAATCTTAGCAATGAGCTTGATAATTGAGTGGCAATCATCGCAAATCCTTAAATTTTTCACAACCCTAATTGTAGTGTATGGTTTAGTTGAGATTAAACCATAGCATATTGCGAGCCTCTCACTGTGTATTGCTAATGCCCCTTTTTTCTCCCATTCTTCGATATCATGCAGCACCACATTTGTTGATGGAGAGTATCCTTCCAATCTTAATATTTGGTTCAAATTTTCTAACTTTTTGTAGATTTCTTCCCTTTGAGTGTGTCTAATGTCTCCCAAAATGAACTCATGAATTTCATTATTTACCTCAATGGAACTGCAACCTGGTTCCTTTTGGATTCCTGCCTCCCTCATCTTTGCCCTTGTTTGTACAGCTTCTTTCCATTTACCCGATGAAGCATATGCATTTGCGAGAAGGACATAAGTTCCAGAATCTGCATTTCCACAATCCAACAATCTTTTTGCAATAACTTTTCCCAACTCAAGTTTTCCATGGATTTTACAAGCACTTAGCAAAGCCCCTAACATTATGTGATCTGGTTCTATGTTCAGGCTTGTGATGAAGACATAAGCCTCTTCAGGACGACCCAAGCGACCAAGAAGATCAACAATACAACCATAGTGCTCAATTTGAGGTTGAATTCCATAATCTCTTGTCATAGAATGAAAGATTTCAAATCCCAAATCCACTAAGCCTCCATGACTACAAGCATTCAACACACTAACAAAAGTAACATTACTTGGTCTAAGACCTTGGCTTATCATTTCCCGAAACATCTCGATCGCTTCACTGCTCCTCCCATGCATACCGAGCCCTGCAATTATTGAATTATAAATGATGACATTTCTCTCTTTCACATCCTTAAAAACTTGTAGGGCCTCATCAATATCACCACACCTTGAATACATATTGATCAAAGCACCGCCAACAATATGATTTAGATTAATTTGATACTTTTCCATGTATGAATGAACCCATCTGCCAAGCTCTAATGCCCCCAACTGGGAACACGCAGATAAAACACAAACAATTGTGACTTCAGTCGGCCTCACATTGTCCCTCTGCATTTCCCTAAACAAATCTAAAGCTCTACTCGTCTCCCCGTTCCTAACCAACCCAGCAATCATTGCAGTCCAGCAAACAGTATCCTTGACCTTAACCCGATTAAAAATATCAACCGCATTCTCAACCAGTCCACGTTCAACAAAACAAGTTATCATAACCGTTGATGCAATAACATCATTACATTCAGGCATTTCATCAAAAACTTGTAACGCGTCTTTAAACTCACTACATTTCCCATAGAACTCCAACAGCTTGAGCCTTATCGATCTATTACACCGTAACCCTAGTTTCAAAATCTGGCCATGAACCTCTCTACCCTCTCTCAGAGCCAACAGAAATCCACAAGCCTCTAAGACTGAGGTGGTGGCATAGTTATCAGGCAAGATTGATTCATTGGCCATTTGACAGTAGAGGCGAATAGCATCAGCGTAGTGACCATATGACACAAACCCGTCAATGAGAGCAGTGTAAAGGTAAACATTTAGGTTATGGGTTTGTTGAAAAACCTTGGAGGCATAGTCAATCAACTTCAAGTTGGAAGAAATGCGAATGAGCTCAAAGACAATAAATGGGTCTTGTTCATGACCATTTCGTATGATTTTGGCGTGTACTGATTGGATTTGGTTTATGTGTCTGCATTTTTGAAGTAATGAGATGGTTTGCTTTCTGTATAGTGGACTCTTAGATTTGGGTCCTGGATTTGGTGGGAAAACCGCGTGTCCCGCAACGGCTAGTGTGTAACAAACCATCGGCAGCTAAAAAGCAAGGGAGAAGTCGGATATTATTTATAAACAGGAACGCTACTTGTCCATTGAAAATGCACAAAATGAACCGTCGCTTGATTGCGTGATAGTGAAAAGTGAACGAGATTTATGGTTTTATTACGGGGCTTATAGACAATCTCAGCCTTTATTTCAAAAATTTTCATGACAATCATCAATCATAAGCATCAAGAATGCAATGAATTCAACATGCCAAATTTAGTGTTTAGTATTGTAACACAGGGGATTGTATTAATCGTAAGGAACATCCTGGTCACATGTATAACTGCTTGGAACAGAACAAAAAGAAATACATTATATGCGAAAATAATCTGATAGTCTCGAAAAACTGGAAACATAAGGCCATCAATGAGAACTGGGCAAGAGCAATGCAGAGCAAGAGATAGTAATGCTTGCTTGATTCGTAACTCCTAACCCCTGCAAGGAGAGTTCGCTTCAAAGTCTTTACCAAGAAGATACCCTCGCACGAACACTTCCAGACAACAATCAAGTAACATATGCAACACGCCCTAACACAGCCACGCATATCCATGTGAAAGTATACCCAGTATATGCTACCATAGCAAGCAGCAGCACCTCCCCATCTCTAAGTGAAAGCAATGACAACTTCAACGGCATGACTTCGAGAAACCCCCCATCATTCCCTTCATAAAATGCCAATTTAAGGCTTCTGAAGAAAACCTGGGATGCATTGGAACCAAACTTATCATACACTGGAAATCAATACCAAATAAAAGAAATGGGGCCATAAAAGCAGAATGATAAGACTCAACCACGTGAGATTTATTTCACGACTTAATTCCCAGAAAGACCCAGTGAGACACCAAAAGGAGTAGATAAGTACGTGGCAAATGCCATGAATGGAATATATAAATCTGGAGCATTTATGTCATTTATTGGAGGTTTTTACGAGAGCCTTCCACCAACGGCTTCTGTTATCCTTGTCCAGTGCCCCTAAGCCAAAGAAGAAAATGAATACTGTTTCTTTAGCACATGGCTTCAATCTATATTTGTGTGCGCGCGAACACGCGTTTACCCTATGAAGAAATGGAAACAGAATAATCTTTAGTTTGTTCCTGACATAATGGTCACTTACTTGGGATTAGTTTTGAGGATCAGAAAAGTACTTGCTTATCTGCTGATTGAGAAAAGGAAGAAAGAAATCCCACAAGAAATTTTATAACAGTAGCATTGCATTGCTTTTCCTTACCATTCAACTTATATTGCTTTGAACATAATTAGAGCCTGAACCAAATCTTTCCTCTCCATACGTGCTCAATCCTCCTTGCATAAGTACCGAACTAGATCTAATATTTTCTCTCCATATGTGCTCAATCCTCCTTGAGTAAGTCCCTAACTAGCACCATAAAGTTCACTACCAAACAGATTGGACGGGGTGCTTGTGGGTGGTCTTGGCACTCCGAGTTGAAATCCCGTATACTCATGCATCTCTCTATAAGTTGAAAACAAAAAAGAAACATAAAGAATGTTTACAGTTGAACGATCCAACATAGAGAGTCAATAACAGCATATCTCTATAACACAAGGGTAGTATAAAGACAGCCACATATTGGACTTGTAACAAAGGACAAATTATGTAACAAATACAGCGGAGAAGTAATACTTGCTGCATAAAGGAAAAATCTAAGTTCGGTCGGTGTTTAAGAAGTTTGCTTCACATAAATTATGTTGTTCATCTACAAGTTTCAAAAACTAGTGTAATAAATCTTTTACCCAGATATATACTTCAGGAATGAAAAAGAAGTAACTTAAGTAACACTTTAATACATGGCAAACAGTAAAATAAAGATTGCCAGTGCTTCTGGTATTGCAGCTGAAAGTTCCACCTGCGTACAAATTATTTAGAGAGAGGTGATCGAGCAATGAAATTTACACTTAATGGAAAAAGAAAAAGCGTAAAAGCCAACTCTTGAAACCCTAATCTTTGAAGGAATAAGCAAAAATGGTGGCGTTCATTTCATTCACAGGCCTAAATCAAAATATCTATTCGTCTCTCCGATTTTGGGCCGAAGATGAAATCGGGAAAACCAACCAATTGAAACAAAAACAAGCGCAATTGTCATCAAATCGCACATCATAACTCGTAAAAAGAACTGTAATAAAAAACAAACTAAAAGAGTCAAATCTTATTCATCATGCAGCGAGATTCAATTTTCTTTTGTCAGTGCCCGGATGAAAAGCTTGCTCTTTTTAATTACCTTCCCGCTAAGGATGGCGCGTGAGTTTTCCCGTCAGATCAATAATGGGGTTGTTTCTTCTGTTTCGGATTCAAGTCGTTTTGAGGCGACGATTGCCGTTGTATTCATTGCAGAAAAGACTTGTCCTGTCACGAAGAGCGTCGCACGTAGTATATTATTCTCTTATCTAGAAACCAATAAAAACACAAAAACAAAGAAGAAACCCCAAAAGTCAGTTTTAAAATAAATTTTTTGATCTTAAAATCGAGGATTAAACTACAACACATGTACGTATTCTTACCTCAATTTTTTTTTAAAAAAAATTAATTTAAATATTATCTATTATATAATTTAATTTTAATTTTTTTTTATAAAAAAAAATTATTATATATATAAATATAAAAACACAGACAGAATAGCATAAATATTGACAAAAAAAAGAGGGTTTTTGATGAATAAGAATAAACTATTTAATTTACCGTCGATTTTTACAATGTTCATATTTAAAGATTAAAGAATTGTATTAGGATACCCTCAAAATAGGATGTGAGATACTCCCATAAAACAAAAATCAGCACAGCCATACAGTTCATGCAGCCACACGCGAAATGGTAAATGAACACAGTACAACTACCTTGCACTTGCAGGCATTCCTCCATTCAAGTACCAAGTACAAACTGCTAAGAGCACGGATACCCTTTTGCTATTAATCCCCACTTAGTTAATGCAAATCGAGAACAAATGCCAGATACCGAGTGTTGAGAAACCAAAATTTCCGAAGGAGCCAACTCTCATCGAGCAGATAAAGCCAGCAAAATCTTCTTAGTAGGATGGATTCTGCATTTTGTACAGGGTAGGTGACACATCTGAATTTGCATTCAATTTCAAACCGGCAGCGATCTGATCTGGGTCAAGCATATGACATTTATAACTTGTTGCCAACTTTGTATCTGATTTTTCTCCTCAGCTACCACAAATTTGACTGCTGTGATGATTATTCCTATATTAAACTGTACTGTTGCCTTACGAGACCATATATTCTGAGGCAACTGTGCCTTAAAAGGCCGTGAACATGCATATAACATTGGCCACATGTCCTTCCAATTTCAGAAATGATGATAAATTTAAAAAACAAAAAAAACCCGAAATCTTACCAGAAAGCTGCATTCCTTCCTTCAAATTATCTAATAAAGTCTCTGTAATTATGACATATATCATCACGTATATGAAACAAATTATCTTTTTGGATCAGCACAAGTTTACTGTTTTAATCGATCACTGATTATATCTTCTGCCCTAAGGTTTCATCAGGTTATATGTAGTTACAATGGTCTGATTCTCAAACTTTTTCTAGTTGTTGAATGTGCGTAAACACCACTTTCTTTTTCTGACACTGCAAGCGGGGTTAAGCTTTCCGTACTCTCAGACCCTGAAATAAAGTTACCATAAAAGAAGGAAAAAGTGGCTTCTACATCACGACATGCTTGCCAATTGCGAACACAAAAAGAGCTTAATATGGTCTGGTTTCTTATGGCAAAAAGCTTTTTAAATTGATTCCCGTCCTTTGGCACGATGTAGTGCAAGTGGGTTAGTTAAAGCAATTCACTGTTTAATATTGAAATAAACAGTAAGTTCTGCTTGTGATCTAGTACACACAAATGATCTCAGACAGATAGATACCAAAGAGGAAAGATTAATTACTCAATAAAACAATAGTTACCTAGTTACAGCTGATACAATTCACACTAATGAATGGAACTGACAAGAGTCATCAATCTTCAACCCTAGTTGAATGCTGCATGGACAAAAAATTAGTGTAGGAGCAAACCAAAATAGAAATAACTAATAGTTCTATGCTTGTGGCCAATGAAGAAACAACGGTTGAATTTCAAACTAAACAAAGAAAGACCAAGGAAATACAGAATGTAGTAGTTAACTACATGACATTCAGATCAAACAAAGATAGTACTGCTGTATGAACAACCACCACCTTTTGGGGGCACTTGAGAATTCATAGCATCTAGCTGTGGAGAATTAAGCATCAAGGAGATGATGAAAAATTGGGTGATTAGGAGGACATCGAACATTTGGCAGGCCAAGACCGATATAAGGACAATTTGTTTAAAATTTGAGAGATAAATGCATGTAGTGAAACAAGTACAAGCCTATCTAGTAAAAGCATTTGGTGCACAAAACGGAAAACCTTGAACAATGTTTAAACAGCTCCTTGACCTCAAAAGGACCATGAATTGTATCACACATTGACCATAAAAAAGGCCTATTTTGCCTTGGTAAAGCAAATAATACTAAAACATGCCTCGCTAAATGAAGAAAAATAAAGGAATGGCCGCAAATAAAGCATCAGACTTCCTGGAAACAGCCCCTTGATATTGTTCCAGTACACATCTATGGATAGTTAAAGCCGATAGTTATAGTTCAATAATATGCTTGCATATCACTTAACTAGTATTACATTTGCATGCATCCATGAATACTAATTGACACACTCATTCGGTACAAGCAATTTAGTCCCCATTAATGTCTCTCTCTGGGGTCCTATTAGTTATTAATTAGCTAAGGTTTTCACTTTGATGACCTTCTTTCCGTTCATGTACCAAAATGTCAATATCCATCCATAACAAAGTAAATATGATATTAAATATTAATTTGTTACAATTAACTAAAGCATCGCAAAACATTGACTTTGAAGCTACATTATTGACCTTACTTTGGCATATAATTCTAAGAAGACAATTAACCTGGAAACACCAGAGCAAGTCTTTATTGTAGCATCAAGAATCATCCAAGGTTAAGTATTCGTTAAGTCCTCAAACATTTAACAATCCAAAGATTTGAGTCAGATGAAATTTGAAAGATAAAAACTTAAAGATAGAACAACACTCAACTTCATATGGCTGAAAAACTTATAAGGTACATTTAACATGGTGATTTTTCAATGCAATATGCTAACATACGAAATGAGAATGGTTGCCAGGTCATATGCCCATCCCAAAGACATGTAACTGAAAGTATCATGCAGGCACAGACAATCTAAGAAACCAAGTATTTAGTTCATTCACATATTCTTTGATGTTTGAGCAACTACTTAAGAAATTAAAGAAAAAAACTCAATAATACACCTAATGAAAAACTTGAGGCCCTAAATGTCTTGGAGCTTGAACATGTAACAAAAAAGTTTTATCATCGAGAGAAAGAGCGATAAGATTGACCAAGCATCAAAAGCTAAAGTTTTTTCATTTAGAGAAAGTGTGAGAAGTGAATGCATAAAATGTTTTGTTGACATATACAATTCTCCTTCAAAAATTTCATAATCTCAACACCAAATGGGAAGAAGATCCTTTTATTCATTACAAACCCCAAAACGCACCAATAACATTCTAAAATACTTAAATTTAGTATAGTAACATGGAAAGGCCTGATTTTCTAATTAACATTTTTAAATTTTCAATCTTAAGAAAATAATATTAGAATGTTAGCCATTAATTCCTCTTAGGAATGTGAATGGCCAATGATCCAGGCAAATTCTATTTAGAAATATTTTACAGAAAAATGACTAAAGAATCCGAAATACACAATATAATAAGGTAACAAAACTACAAAATAGGTGATAAATGATTAGGATATATAGAATTTCAGCCACAGTAACAGTGCCAAATCACCTGCTGCCAACAAATATCAGAGTGCATAAACAACAGAAAATTAAATTGCCTTGATCAAGCTGCATGACAACGATAGAGAGCACGCTTGTAGACAACCATGTCGTTCACATGAATGCTGACAGGCGTGCTCTCTCTCGTTGTCAAACAATGATGCCTCAAGGCTTGGAAAAGACTACCCGCAAAGAAAAAATGAACTAACACACTGAGAAAAACATGCAGACGACAATGTTCAAATGAAGAAGATCCTAAATACTGTGCTCTCATACTGAGCTGATAGAACATTGGTATAAACCGAGATCTCAAAGTAGAATTCTTCTCACGGTACTTCAAACATCCTTAATCTATGGGCATCAAGAGACCAAGCAACATTCTGAATTACAAATATCATAAAATCTTACAAGAAAACTAAGAAAAATCAACCAGCCATGTTACCATAAAGAAATTTCAACTAGAGAACATGGACAATCCCAATATCTCATATGCATGTATAAAATGAGCAGATAAATTAATATTCACATGACAGCCAAAATCTATAGTAGTTTCCACCTAGTACCAAATGCAACAAGAACCCACATTATCTTAG
This sequence comes from Xylocarpus granatum, assembly GCA_019650275.1. Taxonomy (NCBI): domain Eukaryota; kingdom Viridiplantae; phylum Streptophyta; class Magnoliopsida; order Sapindales; family Meliaceae; genus Xylocarpus; species Xylocarpus granatum. The sequence continues at coordinate 77,967 of BNST01001918.1, read as the reverse complement.
CACAAAAAAAATCAACTGGTAATAAATCATCAAAAATAGCTGCTATACCATAACCACTTAACAAACTTAATAAGTAGAGCAGCTTAAGTTAGAACCATGATACAAACATAATTTCTTTTCCAGCAAGAATTTGAAATTCATGCAAGCCTGGTTGTCAAGGCAAAGAATACCAATGACCTTAATTCTTCTTTTGCCTTCTTTCTTTTTCTAAGCAAGTATACATTCATGAATGCACATGCTTCCATCAGCAATCAATTTAGCATTATCACATGCAAAACTTCGGGGAAAAAAATGGATTTAATCCCAGACAAATTGCATTTAACCAAAACCACTACATCAAAGCAACAAAAAGAGTGAGAGAATGAAAATGAACTAACAGGGAACAAAAGAATCCCACTGAAAAAGGGACAATAAAGATGAATACAAGGTTACAAGTAATGTTACGAAAGATTAAAAGAAAAAAGTATAACCTATCAGCATCTGAAATCAAAATTCCTCGATCTCATGAGAACAAGTCTGAAGGGCTACAAAATAGAAGAAAATTGAAGAACATCTGCAAGCGGTAATTTGATACGAAAATGTATATTAAAGGTTAATTGTCGGTGATTTTCCAAAAAAAAAGTAAGAAATCTCCATACCCTCCATATAACACATAAAAAAATCCATGAAACCCTAATACCATTAGACTCGCAGAAAACGTGTCTTAAACAAGAAATTCAGGAAGCAAAAACAACAAAAAGCATGATTTCATTCTCTTTTCTTGTGTTATTTGCTTCAAACAAGGAAGAAGTGCAACCAAATCCTTGTTAAAAACTTTTGTTAGTCAACTTTGAACAACAATTCCCAGATCCAAACAGATAATCACACAAGTATTACAGCAAAAGCAAGAAGTAAAAGGAAGGGTGAGGAGAAACCAATTTTGAGACTGGAAAACGAACTATTTGCTCGAGAGAGTTCTTGACTTTGTGAAGCCTGAGAAAAGAAAAGCTTCCTTACCCGTTGGAGAATCCCAAAAGCATAAACACGGCACTCGATAACAAAGAAGAACGAATTAAAATGAATAATTGCCATGAAAAAAGATAAGAACAAGAAGATATTTAACGAGGGAAATACTATTGCTAGTAATTAGCATTAATAATAATACAGAACAATCAACTAACCAATTAATCAATCAATCAATCAATTAATTAATTAATTACAGAAGAATTAGTTAGTACTTCTCAGTTGCATGTAGCTATTATCCTTCTTTCTCGAGAATGGAGGACAACTGGGGCGTCTTCCCACCATCAACGCGGAGATCCAAGGGTCAGGAGTCGTCCACGTATTCCAAGTATGACGCGAAAACGAACAAAAGTACAAGACACAATAACAATGAAAATTGTACCTTTAGGAAATCTTATTTGTTGGTTCGCTGCTCACGTGATCTTACTGCGTGTGAAGTGCACGTGGGGGTTCAAAACTTCGGTGTCAAAGAAGTCATTATCCAAGTTGGGCGCGTAGTCACGTCAGGTGTCAATGCAGTGGGACCCACTGTCTTGGACAATTATTCCAAAGGGTTAAAACCAGGATACTATTGGTGGGTGTGGGCCTGCTACTGTTTCATTTATTAAATAAGTTGTATTGTTGGAAACAGCCGAAACGACGACGCACTTTATTGCTCTTTACATGCAAATTTACTGATTGCTCTTTATCACCTAAATTGGTAACCACCGTGTATTTTACTGTGAGATGGGCCAGAGTGACAATGTGACGTTGCATTCATGGTGGGTCCTCATTAATTGATGACATTATTTCCGAAAAAGACATGATTCGGTTGGGGCGATAACATTTTGGTGACTATGGGCCTGGGTGACTCGACCGACATTTTAGACACTTGACATCGGATCACGAGGAAAGGTTATTGCATCGCTGCATTTCGAAGGCAATTTCTGATTTCTACAGTGTACAGGGTTACTGCGAAACAAAGAGTTGTCTTCACACGAGAGGGACGCGGAAGCAATTATGGAAGTGCGATCTTTAATGGAATCAAAAATATATGGCTGAGCTAGGAGACAAAACTAAAGTCCAAACCTCTCAAGCTACAGGCATTACTGCCATTGTTGAAGCATTCAAGTGGAAAGACGTTATAATTACGCAAACGGATAATGATGATTGCAGAGATTTCATCCCACATTGGGTTGATTCCTTACAGATTAAAACATTCGTGTTTCATATAAAATCTCAATTCCAGCTTGAAATCACAATTTTACTTCAAGGCGGAGAAACAAATTTCTAGCTGAAGATAATATGATATGGAAGCAGAGGAAACGAGTGCATTGGGGCATATGATACCCTTTGAGTCTAGCAAAAGCAGGAGAGAGGACAAGGCCTAAGTTATTAAGACATGGCTCAACACCTCTCAAAAAGATAACGCAACATAAATTCAAGTGGTGATTTCGGTTTTATTAACGGGAAACTAGCCACAAATGCTTATGAGGTGGTGAATTTGATCGGAAGAGGGGAGAGAGCAGAGTAGGGTTTTGGACTAGTTCTGGAAAATTCACAAGAGAATTATATCCAACCAATCATCATTGAAAAAAAATTATTTCCTTCTAGAAATCTTGAAGACATTATTTGTCCAAGAGGATCAGCTACAATTCACAAAAGTAATGTGATGCAATTGAGCAGCAAAAAGCTTAAAAACTGTGGTTCCACAAGACCCTGGTTTCCCCTGAATTAGTGAATGTAGATCGCAATGATGAAAACAGTGCAACAACTTATCTGGGTTCGGCGTCCATGTATGCAATGGATCTGCTGGGTATAGTGTCGATTACGAGTCTATAACATACCCCAACACCATTGAAGCAAATGGTGTATTTTCGAGTATGCATACATATTTGTAGCGTTGAAATAGTATCTACGAAGAAGTAAAAAAGTCACTTCTCTCTTAACTTCAGCCCCCTGATTCATACATTTGCTTCATCTTTTGCAGCTTAAGAACGGTAATTTATTACAGAATACCAATTGCCAACAATCAAATAGTTTTCATCGGCTAGCACACAACCTTTCAAGATTTTGTTCTTGAATTTCATAATCTAAAATGTGTCCGAAAGTTCAAAATTTGGCCTGCCGAAAATTTCAGGCTTCTCGTAAAGGTGACTCCGCCGGTTGCAGACATGTCAAGAGCTATCGCATATCTAAGAGAAAATGCAAAGCTCAATGTGATGGAATCATTTAGTACATCTGGGGATAATTCACTTTTGATAACTTTCGCAGTCTGTATCTTAATATCACTGGCGTCTCCTCAGCTTTTGTACTTCCCGAAGATTGGCCAGTCGTGAAAAAGCTGTAATCTCCATAGCCTCGCTCACAGACGGCCAGTGTTATTAAAAGACAACCTCTTCGCAAAACTCACTCTAAGAACTCGAGAAATAAATGTCTCTTTTTGTGGCGTGGAAACAAAAAAGTAGATAGCAAGATCAAATCTTATTGAGTAGTAACTGTGAAATGGAGAGACGCATAATTTACTACGGATGTTTTACAATCGGCGAAATGGAAATAGGTTAGGTGAAGTCTTGGTCACAGTCATCGTTTCTTGATTAAATTTTTGCAAGGGGAAATGCGAAGAAGCTAAGAAACACCGTAACTATCATTTCGTATTTGGCAAATTGCTTGAAAACTCACGTACAGTCATCGTATAGACTAAAACTTTAAAAGTGCAGGGAATCTTAATTGTAGTTTGATCCTGCGTCTGTTTATTTAGTCAAGCTGAAAGCCTTTCTCGGTATCAATGAATGCATGCATGTATGTATTGTTTTATGACCTAAAAAAACAAAAAAAAATACTTATATGTAAGATCACATTGACTCGAGCTCTCCTGAACAAGGTTTTTAAATTTGTTTTTTGACTAAAAATGCAACATTCAATACGAAAGACCAATGAAAATATCAACTTTAAAGAGTAGCATCTACCCAAACACTACCTGCGCATGCGAAATGTTCTAACAAATTTTCAGTACATTATACATATAAATCCAAGTTGCCATATGATTTAAGACAGTGATTTGCTACCTTCCACTAAGACGAGATCAAATGTATCATCCCTTATGCATTTGAAACTAGTTTCATTTCTTTAACCCTGTTACAAATTTCATCAATGTAATGCTTCACAAACTCCACCAGTCTTCCAGCACCATCTTGCCTTTTTTTAATCTTAAGAATCAAGAATATGACAAGAACCGATGTTGAAGAGATCCCACTAATAAGAAATAAACCACCGAAGTGAGTGAGGCTCAGTCTGGACAGATCACTTGCCGAATCCTTTGCCATAAAACTTGATAAAGTACCATTATTATTAAACAATGCATCTTCCATCCTTTTAAGTTCCCCTTCTTCTCTTAGCTTTGCAATTGCCCTTGATATGTCATGGACCAATGGTGAACCCTTCTGGAAAACCTACACGCGTGACATAATCTCTTAAGAAAAACCAACCATAGCCGCATATTATTTCAGTAAAAGATTATAACTAGGGTAGCTGGTTTTCATAAAGAAGGAATACTCACAAATCCAAAACCACCGGTTGTTGAATCCGGTCCAATCATGGTGTAATGGGCAGAATATTTAGCAAGGAATATTTTGATGTATGGTATTTCATCGATTATAGCAGAAACGCCACCGTTCTTACTCCCCTTGGATAAAGCATCGGCATAACTTTCAACCGAGTCGTACATCTTTAGTCTAGAATCATCGAAATTTAAGTTGCTCACAGCTCCTATAAAGGAGCCAATCTGATACCCTATGTATGTCTCTTTTGAGATATCCAGCTGAATCTGTTTAACTGTCATCATAGAAGATAAAGTTGCCGTATAGCTTGAGCTCAATATAAGCACGACAAACACCCATATGATCACTATAAACCTCGACAAGTTGCTCAATAGCTTTTCCCCTGAGGATGTCAAATCATAATTATAAACCATATAAAACAGCAATATTAACCAGACACACCATCAATTAACTGTAATCAATATCTAATTCATGTAGTTAGTCCAAGCAAGTCAAACTCCCAACTATTTAAAGAAATTCAAACTGATAAACTTCCTATTATTTGAACATCAAAGTAATCAGAGGACATCGTAACAGCATAATGGGGTACTTACTGTGGGCAAAAACAAGAGTTGAGAAGGAATACCAAAACGTGATCCCAAATTGCTGTGCTCGTGAACCTTGGAATTCAATATTAATAGGATGTTCAATAATCCACACAACAAAGCCGGTCAAGACAAAGAAAGCAGCAGATGTTAACCAAAGTTCTGATTTAAGGGGCTTCAAGAAAATCCACATATCATTGTTCTGATAAGTTGGCACTATCATTCCAGTGCCCATTTCAGTGTATGGCAATGTGAAATCAACGTACAAAGACCTGTTGGCAGTGATCGTTGTATCTCCCACGACAGCATCCAATTTCTAGTTTATGAATTACATGTAAATTAGAGATTACTTATCATATCTTCATTAGATCTTATCACTAAAAGCTTTGCTGTAATAAACACATTGAAAAATTAAAGAAATATTCTACGTTTGCACCATGCTTGATTATTCGAGTTTTCCAGATAAATACACTCAGCTGTGCTAAACATACCTGGAGATAAACATAATGGATAAGCTCATTATAAGATTTAGCCATTTCTTCGTGGCCATCCCCAAAGGGAACAAACTTATAAGGCACTTTATATGTTAAAGAATCGAGAGCAGCTTTGAATACATCTATGCAGAAACCTTTTGGAGTTGGGGCATTTGATTCAGGATCACGACCTACATCTACTAATTCTCTGAAGCCAACATTCGCCAAAACACCAATTCTTAACATCTTAACACTACCTTCTGGAATGACTGCAGATCCTCCTGGCCATATAATGGCTTCAAGGTCATTGGGTGAAGGTGAATCCATTTCATTGACAAGTGAGTTCACTTCTTTTGAAATCCCTACTGTTGGATTAAAAAATCCTACTCTTCTTGCGCCAACTTTCCCCAGTACATTTAAGATTTCAAATGCCCCTGAAATTAGTGTCCCATTAATTAATTGAAAATCACCACTTAAACCCTTGACCCTGCTGTTTAGAATCTCCTTATAAAATATCCCACCATTTTGAGAGGACTTAACACTGGCTAAGTCCATTATGTTCAGTCGCATGTCACGGTCTTCATTTAAGGGATCCCTGGTTTTCAGCTTTTCTGCTGCTTTTGCTAGAGCCCAAACCGTATCATATGCCAGAATCCCATATACATCTAATTCTTTAACCTCTGCATTTGGATTATCAACGAGCATCTTCCTTCTCCACCTTATAGTGAAATTGTGAAGCTCCGTTGATTCTGGAATATAACGCTTGAAACCCAAAACCCCTTGCATGGACTCAACAACAGATGAATCCATTGAGTGCAGAAAATTCATAGTTCTATCAGTTACAATCCAAGCATAACCTTTCCTCATCATACCTAGCTTCTTAGCCTCTAAGAATAGGTGAGACGCGAAAGACTGCGACACATCCACAACAAATACCTTTGTTTGCAAAGTCATGAGCACAGACAGCTTTTCCACAATTTCATCATCACTAGACGAGGTTGGAATGGCAATCCTCTGCGCAATACGAATACCACTCTCTTCCAAGGAATCAAACATGCAAGGAAAGATGTCTTTTCCCCTAATATTATTCTCGTAGATGAGAATGGCTTCTTTCCATCTGAAGGTTGCCATAATATTAGCAATGCCTTTGGTTTGAGAAGCTTCATCTTGATCAATTTGAATAGAATACGGGGGGAGGAAAGAGTTCAAAGGAAGAACATTCGCAGAGAGAGAAATGATAGGAATTTTCGCTCTGGATCCTAACTCTGCCAAAATTTGTGCGCCGATGGATAGTTCTGTGTAAATGATTGCCAGCAATTCTATATTCTGCATGACATTCAAGACTGCACTAGAAAAATATAGGATGCTTTAATCTCATAGTTGCATGATTAGATGTATCAATGGAAAAGTAAAATCATAACTTGATGAAAATATTTTAAATATCTTTTTTTTTACAGACACAATGTATCAATTCTAAGTATTGTGTTCATGTTATTTTAAACATATGAATTGACAGAACCAAACTTAAGTATGCTTTTATATGTACTCGATGATTGGGTCAAAACCGTGTTTATTTCAAACCCATACACTTGGCACAAAACAACTTACCTGCAGATAAAGCACGAAGAGAATCTCCCTCAGAATCCATTGTGTGGAGAACCAACCTTGTTTTGTAGGGAATGTTTAGAGCATAGAAATCAGAAATCGCCATGGAAACGCAGCTATGGCTGATCTTTCCCCACCATGATCGCATATCAAGGATGATGCCTACATGTACTTCTGCGCTTGAACTACTATTATTCTTAATTTCTTCAAGCTCTGAACACGATGTACAAACAAGGATAAACAAGATCAAAGATGAAAAATAGGCTTGCTTCTTTGCCTTGAACTCCATCAGCTCAATGAAAGTAATGCATGTAATTCACCGTTCAACTGAACCTTGAATACAATCAGTACATGTAGTTGTTGGGAACAACAGCCACTCGGATATATTTAAGACCATTAGAAAAGAAAAGAAAGTTCCAAGAAGCAATACAACCATGCCCTGTTTTTAACCGTCCAAGATGGGACAGAACAAAAACAAAATCTATTCTAAATAGTTCGCCAAAAGAAAAGTAAAGGTATTTGACTATTATTTTGCCGGCTTCCTTCAGGTACCAAGTAAATTAAATAACTGATGTAAACACCCATTCACGCAGCATAAGTTTACTTTCAAATTATGCGGAAAACCAAGTCAACCATGGCCCAACAGGTTGGGTTTACCCCAGGGAACAAGTATAAACTGTTGGAAGGTTTGAATTGGGTCTCATTCCAACCATCAATATGTTGACATTTGAAATAGCTTCCAGCTACCATGATGCACTAAAAAAACTGACACATAGCATTCAAAGAGATATGCAAAGAGCCTCTGGCAGCACCAAACAAATAAAATATTAATTCAAAGCCGCAGCCTCATTATCTGTAGTGATTCGGTACTGGAAAACCACATCACTTTGGAAAATACCACATTGCATCAAGGCAAATATGCAAAGATGTGTTATTGCCAAAGAACATCTAGATTGACAATATTGAAGTGCTAAAACAAAATGGATTTTTATATTGTTGCACCATGGTTATGCACCAGCAGTAATGCTGATATTCCAAGGAAAAAGAACTTGAGGCGCAATAACAATCCAAAATTGTACTGGGAAAAAAAAATAGTCAAACGACCTGCTCATTATTAAGGATAAACATTCATCTGAGAGTGCTTGCCACAAAATCACATTAAGCTTGAGAAACAAAATTGACAAAGCAAAGTGAATATATTATGCAAGCATATTAGTGCCCATGCAACGCCTATGAAGCAGATCCTTTATATATGAAAATTATACCCATAAATAAAAAAACATTATGCTAGAATAACTTACTAGACAAAATGAAAGAGAAACTCATCCAACAGACAGGATTCTAATAGAAGTGAAAATGTATAGCAAAAAATGATCATCTGGACGCGAAGTTGTAGACTCGCGCAGCATCCAGTTTGATGGAATAGCTAGTATCTTGCTTTATGTAAACCAAATAAAGAACGAACATTATTCCGGCAGCACATGCCAAAATAAGAATCTTAATGAACCTAGAAATGCCGTCACTTGTTCAGAGAGTTGGTGATCTAAAAGCCATAGCAATTTCAACCATCAACTACCACGAAACAACTCTTTGTTGGCTACAGCATATTATAATCAAGAATGTAAAGAGAAAGTAATTACCATCTACAATACCTGGCCAGCTCGATTAATCACAAACAAATTGAGACCTTAAATTTCTGGAAAGCAAAAAATCAAAATCACCATCTATTGGAGGAGCTATATATGCAAAAGAAAAGTGTTTAATGCCGTTTCTTTGATAGTCTACTCGGAACAGAGTACCCCATCAAAAACATATATGTTAATTGAGAGTCAGCCCTAATCAGAAACCGCAATCACCTGATCGCTAAAGATCAGAAATTGCGATTACTTTGGTAACCACCATTTAAGAGATTAGAAGGCGTGAAGAAGTTGAATTCGGTTCCGTTCGTTTCGGAGAGTTGAAAGAACGCGAGATGGACTTGAAATTTGCTTCTGTGCTTCAAAATGAAAATTAAAAACATACCCGTATTAAAAACTATCAGAAAACCTCAAAATCAGAGCACATGTGAAAATGGCAAATGCCTAATAGAAGTCCACGAGTCACGCAGAGAGCACGTACTGGTTCGTTGACACTTAATGAGAGCACTTCGTTCTTCAGCATTCCTCCTTGCTATACATGTCTTCATTGTTATACAAGCATGAAAATGTACATAACTGTAGCCCAATGGCAAATAAATGACAACAGAAAAGAGATGATAAATCAAATTCCTGAAGAGTTAAATTGCTTGGAAACATAAAGGTATCCATCCCATTCATTTTCTTTTGCCGAAAGTTTCAGTGATGATTTGCCCGAGTTCTTCACCGCAATCCTCCTGTACATGATGCCCTGCCTGCAAAATACAAAGAATTAACTGTATTCTTCACCCCTTTTCTTTGTTTGAAAAGATAACAATTTACCCGTTGCAAAGGTAACATTTCATTTCGAAGAAGAGTTCTCAAAGGGGAATAAGTAATTAAATTCTCCAATATGTTTTAAGTACATTAGAGAAAACCATTACCATTGGAAGTTCAATTAGCTTATGGTTTGAATCCTTGCAGAAATCTTCAACTCCCTCGTAGTTCAACCAACGATCTCGCTGTCCCCAGCATACGGTAGTTTGAATTTTCCAACTTTTATCCAAGAGTATTGTCCTCATTTCCTCCACATATTTCTGTTAAGTAAAGCAGCCATAAGGATAAAATTAAGAGTAAGACCTCTAGTAACATAAAATGATTAACCGAGTAAATAGAAAACCTGTGGAGAAAAGAAACAAATAGAAAGAAGAAATTATATTCACCTTTAGGTCCTTCTTCATGGCTCTACTAATGGCATTCAATGCGAAACCTGAGGAACCAGAAGTGAGATAAGGTCGTCTGTAAACCATTGCATCATCCTCTTTCATTTTATAAGGACCGCAACTCGTCAAGGCTTTATCACTTGCCCTTAGAGGATCCTGTTTGGGGACAGGAGACGGTTATTAAGCATGTCAACTGTTGTGCTAAACCGTTGGGGCATATTAAACTGATATACAAACGTCTCTCTGTTTGAGTAAAGTGATAACATGGTCTGCGCACCTGGGAAAAAATTTCACCCAGCAAAAAGTTGCTGAATATGGACAAGGTTGATGGAAGGTTGGCATGCTTCTCTGTTAGCTTAAGTAAATAAGTAAAAAGAACATCCATTAGTTGCAAAAGACAAGGGAAAATAGTGACAATTACAGAGCCTTTATCATCCTCTGGAGCTATATAGCAACGATTTCGAGAGGATTATCATAACTTGGTCATTTGCATATATAGAAAATGATTTTACATAAGCATAGTAAAATCGAAGAAATCAAAGAAATTTGTGGGCAAGATTCAGAAGATGCATACAGGAGGATTGAGAAGAACTAGATCCTTAAGCATCTCCTGGTGATTGCTGGCATATCTAACAACAACAGGAGAAAAGTAGCCCTGCAAGGTACGTCAAAAACTGGAACCTTTCACTTTGATGTTACCAAAACAAATTGATGAAATTAACTGTTACATTCATACTTCTACAATCACAGAAGGAAAACATGCCTGGACAACAAGTGAGATCTTATCACTGGCAACTTCGTTAACTAAAGACTCCAAGGATGCAACATATTCTGCAAGCCATAACAAAAATTTACTAAAGACAGACAGTATTTTGTAGTATAGGAACTAATCTTTAACTCTTATCTGCCACCGTCAAGGCTGATACAAGCATTACCATCCAAAGTGTAGTCAAATCCATATCTGGGTTGAGGCTTTTCTGAAAATCCAAAGCCTGTAGGAACAAGACAAAAAGGAAAAAGCTTTCTTTGTTAGCTTGTATTCTGTTGGCATGTGAAATGTGACAGATGAAGCAACGCTTACCTAGCCAATCAAAAGCAATGGCACGATAGTTCTTAGAGAGTACAGGAAGGACTTTACGATAAGAATATGCCTATTAGACAGCATTAAATCATCAATAGCAAATTAGATCAAACATGGAAATGGACTAAAAGGTCAAATATACATATGATGGAATGCTCACTTGTGAAGGGAATCCATGAATTAGCAAAACCGAATGATTATCGGCACTTCCGCTTTCAACGCAGAACCATCTATTGCACAAAATCATATACAGAGAGTCGGTAAACCCTGCAAATAATCCAATTCAATTAAAGGAGCACTATAAAACTAACTTATCTAATGAATGGCTGCAGAACATTGTGCTTGCAAATTACCTGAAAACATCATCTGAGGCTTGAGAAGCAGAACCCATAGTCAGTCCGAAAATTGGGTCTCTTGCCTTTTCACCAGAACCAGAAACAGGATGTGCTTTCACCTAATGTAAAAATAAATAAATAAGCAATCAAATCATACGTTTGGGCAGTGTATTTGAACAACAAACATTAAAGAAAAAGTTCAGTATTTATAGACCAAACATGATCCTTAGAACTTACTATTTTCCCCTGCTTAAACCACACATCAGACGGTGATGACCCATCAGAATATTTTCCTGTACAAAATAACCGTAATCTTTTATAGTTAAAAACTTCCCCAAAAAAATGTGAAAAAGTATTCGCAAGGTACCTCCACTGAAAGAAAAGCCATCTCCCACAGAAATCGGAGCATCTATCAGATAATCCTGGGGAAGTCAACAGATATGAGAACAGTTTATATGACTTAAAAGATTAACGCAATTGATCAACAAGGAAGCCTAAGCATACGTCTTCATTGGACGTGCAACTGATTCTTAAGCATTTTCTACGGTTCCTGCAAGCTGTGAGCGGTCCACAAAGGAATGAAGAAGCCGATGGAATAGGAAAGTTGGGAAGACATTGCAGATGAGAATGAAATGAAAAAGTTCTAGCTTGAATTGTAGCCATGATATATTGAAGCTAGAGAGCTTTGTGCTGTCCTAAAAAAACGTACAAAGAGACCGTTAACCGTTTGGTTTCATAACAAAACTAAGGTTTGGCTGCAAGAGGGGCAGGTTGGTCCAAGCAAAGTTGCGTAAGAGATAGGAATTCTCTGGCTCTTATTGTTTACCAAACAACACTCACAATTATATTATTTTAAACTCTTTTGTCTCTGCTGATGCTTAAGTTCATGGCAAACTGAAGATAGTGTGTTCATTCTCTTTAACATGGTATCTAAACTAGTTTCACTATGCAACACTAAATGATAATCCTTTTCTAATTATACTTGCATGTGACAGAAAATGTTAAGAAGTTTCATTTGATTTGAGGTTAAATGTTAATGTAGCTATCGGCTGAATTCTCCAATTCGCTAGCTTAAGTATTCAAACTGATTTCTATATCATGTCTAGTTTTCCTCGTAATTTAGCAAATTTAAATGCTTTGTTTCTTTTATCATTGTAAAAAGCATGAGCTGCGCTTCATTCTCCTGAGACATCTCGATTTGAAGAATTTAAATACATCTAGAACAAGCAGATTATCTCAAAGCAATTTCTGAAAGCTTTTCTATCCACATTCCAGGACCACCAACAACAATTAATCAAGTAGCCATAGCCAAATCAAGTTTCAGTAATTGATGAAGAAAGTTTCATTTGCAATAAATACCCCAAACAGGTAGATTTACAATGGGTGACAAAGTTGAGATACAAAAGGAATTAAAACCAACAGATACAACAGATACTCTCTATTTAACGTAGTAAGGAAGGTTAAGGACATAGAGAAGGAAATATGCCCAAATGACGCCAGAAATTCCACCAAAGAAGAATCCCCCAGTGAATTTAGCCCATCCATCGGCAGTTTGCAGTTGATCAGGCTCCTTCTTCCTTCCAGTCAAGGTCAAACTTGGAGCAATGGAAGGTTCTCCTTCATTGAATGATGCAATTCCATACATTGTCAAGCAAATGCTGAGGATCACAACAAGTCCTCCAGCTGCCAAAGACCCGGCAGCTCCTGCATATTCTGTGTTTCTCAATGGCCCTGCCTTGACAAATGGGCCTACCAGGAGAAAACCATGGGCCAAACCAACCTCAACCCCTCTCAGAAGTGGGCTGACTGCCGTCCGATAAGCTGGCAGGTTTGAGAGATACCATGCAATCAACGGACTTGATGTAACCGGAGTCTCAAGACTTCCAATGAAGGGATCGCCGTTGATTGGCTGAATGACTTGGTAAGTTGGCTGCAGAAAGCAGACATCAAATCAGTCTGAATTCTGAACAAACACACCTATACTCCTCTCTTTTGCGGTTTAGTGTAAATCAGAGCTGATTTGTACAAAATTCGTATTTTATAAAGTATGAAAGCTTGCACGCGCGAATTTCTAAATGTATCTATTACATCAAACATACGTGAACGTATTACCTTGTCAGGCTGAACAGCTTTGACAGTGAAACGAGGGGTTCTCTTGCAGGGAAGAACTCTGAGTGGAGATCCAGAGACACCCTTTGGTGTAAGCAGGCTTCGGGAAACTGAAGAAGCAAAGCTACTCTTGAGCTGGCTGGCCATTGGAGAAGAAACAGCAGCCATTTCTGAAAGTTTTTTTGATGAAAGACTCCCTTTTACAAGAGCTACGCAATTTGTAAGTTTTTTTGAATATGCAAGTGGAAGGGAGTTAAGTTGGATTTGCTGGGTAGATTTCAGAGTATCTTTCATTTGGAAATTTGTGGTTGTGAAAAAGGAGGGGTCACAATTGCAGACTTTTCATTGGATGGAAAATGCCGGTAGCCTTATCCCTTATCCACAACACTGAATATGGCTTACATTGTTACATTTTATTATTATTACCAACGAGTATCTCCATTATCGAACCAAATGAAGTTGATTTCGAGTTCATTCGTCTTTTTGAAGTTCAACTAAGACGACACGCCGTTTTACTGGCTCATCAAAACGATGCGCATTGATGCCCCCAACAGTTCTCGAGATGAAAAGACACAAACAACCTTATCGCGACATGCCTGGTACACGAACCGAAGCCAATACCCTAATTTCCCTCCGCATTCTTCGTGTCCATACTTGCAAAATCAGATTAAATTTCAAAATTCAGCAGTTTTACGCTCTGATGTGGTGACACTCTCTTCCATATTGCGAAACTCTCTTTAACGGCGGGAAGTAGACGCCATTGACAAATCCCTTTCTCAGCTTCTGAGAAAGAAATAATCCGATGGCTTTGCAAACTCTGAAGCTCCCCATAATCTTTCGCTGCTGTGGTAACCCAACAAGTACTGCAACTTCAAACTTGTTTTTCTATTCCAAGTCCCGCACTCCTACTTTTCTCGGTACCAGTCTTCTTTTTTTTTCTTTTTCCCCCCTTCTGTTCTCTCGATACGAAAGATTATGATCTAAAGTCTTTTTTTTTGGATGGAATTTGTGCCCAGGGAAATGGCTGAAAAGCCAGAGAAATAATCCCATTAGAAGCTTTTCTGTTGCTAAGTCGGAAAAGATTCAAATACCCAATAAGTATGCTTTCTTGCTACTGCATATAAGTCAAACATAATCCTGTGTATCTGGGGCTCTAAGTTGTTAAGATATCAAACCACTGGAAAACGTTAATGAGTTTCCAGTATTAAAATTGAATGGTTAGAATAGTTATTTTTCGGGATGGAAAACGCGATTTAATAGAAGAAGAGAAAGAATTCGTTTTCCTACTTTGCATATTTGATAAATTTTGTCCTGTTGTTGATATTTTGAAAGGAAAAAGAGGCTGGATGAGATATGTCTTGAAAGGTTTCAGCAATATAGTCGAACTTACATACAGTCTTGGATCTTACAAGGTTAGTTAAACTCTTCCATTGCATCAGTTTACTTTAGCTATAGATGTCATGTCATTATATGAGTGCACATAATTAACTCTTAAATCTTGGTTATCTTCTGATGGGAGACTTGCATTGTAAACTCCTTTAGTTCCTTTAATGTTAAGAGAGAAGTATTATAACATTTTCGGTCAAATTTATTTATTTTTATTACTTGTTGAAGATATATCTCAAACTCATCCATGGTGTAGGCAAAGTGTCCGTAGATGGAAAGGTGGTGAGCAAAGCTGGAACACTGGTATCAGATAAAGCTCTTGTAGAAATAATTGTGGAAGTGCCAAAATATGTATGTAGGTGATTACTTCCCCAAAAAACCCCTCTTGCAATTTTGGACATCAAATTGCAGTTTCATAGTGAATGGAGAATTGTGTATTCTGACTTTTACTCTTCTGGTTCGTTTGTCCAGAGCAGGACATAAGTTAGAAGCTGCCATTGAACACTTGGGTGTTGATGTAGCTGGCAAAGTAGCTCTTGATTCAGGGTTGTCCACTGGAGGGTTTACTGACTGTCTGCTTCAGTATGGTGCATCATTTGTTTATGGGGTTGATGTAGGTTATGGACAGGTAAAAAGGATTTATTTCTTCAGAATTAACCCATGTTGGATTTGAACCGGCACATCAGCAACTTTCTTTTTCAAGTTCTGTAAGAGAAAAGTGTACTAATTCTTTTCTTCTTACTTCTTTTTTCCTTTAAAAGCAACATCTTTCCTTTTTTTACTTGGAAAAAGAGTAAAACAAAATAAAAATAATAAATCTTTTACAAAATTCACCTCCTACACTTCGTTCTTGGGTCTGTAATAGATATTGATTGATCGTGTATTTGTTGATTTCTTTAATAGGTAGCCCACAAAATTCGTCAAGATGAACGTGTTTCTGTAATAGAACGGACAAATTTAAGATACCTTTCTACGCTCCCTCAAAGAGTCAATTTGGTGACTTTGGACCTTTCATTCATTTCTATTCTCACAGTAAGCTTTCAGATTGCAATAAATTGTTGTATCTGATGCATATGGACTTGCATACTATTCTACATCTTTTGGATTCACTATGTGTATACTTGCTGCATATTGCATCTCCTCTTTTTATTAACCTGTTGCTTATTGACCATTTTGCTATAGATTTTATGATCCTTATTTGTTTAAGCAGGTCATGCCTGCTGTGGTGAACTTGATGAAGGAAGAATCCACTTTGGTTACCCTGGTTAAGCCTCAGTTTGAAGCTCGCAGATCGCAAGTAAAGATTTCACTCCTTTTCTTTTCATGTTTTCACATTTATGTTTCAGCACTTGTTTCGGTTGTATTTCGCTTTGTTTCTGAAGGAAAAAATGAATATGAAAGTATTGTTGGCAAGTAAATACCTTCCACTCCTAAGAGTGGCTGTGTGATTATACTTATTTAACCAGCTTCCTTTTTCCTGGAAATATCCCAACAACTTTACTTGTTCTTAGGGTGGTTGTATAAAGTTGCTCCTTCATCACTTCTCCTCAACATCCTATGGATCCTGCATTCATGCACCAGTTTAGGGTAATAATAGTTGTATTGAATCTGAGAGAATATATCTTTCATTTTGTATCTGACTTCCTATAAAGATGAAAAGGCTTAATGGCACTTTGCCCAAATTTTAGTTCAATTTTCAATGTGCTGACATTGCGCGGATTCAACAAACAAAATTGTTAAACTCGGATTTGAAACCTCGGTTTAATATCATATTTAGTGTTTGTGTCCAATATTTCGTTGTGTTACAGGTAGGAGGTGGTGGGATTGTGAGAGATCATTTAGTCCACAAGGAGGTATGAAAATTTCTCTTCATATTTTTTACTGTGTTCTGAGGAGATTATATTCTTTTCTTCTCTTATTCGCTGGTTTTATTGTAGTTTCTTTTACAACCTATTGATTTGATTTGTTTTGTAGGTTCTTGAAAAGATCATAAGAGGGGTAGAAAGTTTTGGGTACCAGAGTAAAGGGTGGATTGAGTCTCCTCTAAAAGGAGCAGAGGGTAATACAGAATTTCTTGTATGCTTTTGTCGGACAGCTGAGAAACAAGCAGAGCAATAGAATATGAGAGAAATATGCACGCAGATGAATTTGCATTTGCATTTGCATTTGCGCAGAAGAAAATGTTGCAGTATCTTATGCTTGTAAATTGCCTCCATTATGTAAGTACTAGTAATTACCTTTTTTTTTCCTGCCAAGTAGGAGTGGAAACAATTGAATATTGCATCGTATCATTATTAAATTAGCTACCATTGATCAGTCTCGCATCTTTTATCTCCTTGTTTATAATTCTTCTAGATAGTTGATCATCAACGACAACTAACTGCTATGATTCAACATTTCAAAAGGCATCCGAACACCAACAACCTGCCCGACAACAGAGAACCAAGATACCATATATTGTTCAATTGTGAACCCACTCTTTGTCTTATTATCACCAAGGAAAAGCAACTTCATCCATTCGCTTGTCCCACATGGATGTAATTTATACCATGGTCTGCTCAAGTATGGATGTTCCTACAATCAATAATATTCACAAACTTTGTTAATATTGGTAAGAGTATAAACCCGCAATGCATATACCAGATGACTGAGGAGAAAAAGCAAGCAGCAGGCATACGTACATGTGGAATGAAAATGGTGCATTGAGAAAGAAAAAAAAAGATGCTACAATCATATTTCAAGCAGGAAACGGGATTACATTATAGGAATTACTTGCGGTTTTGCTTCAAATTAAGGAGCAAAACCTCCAATAAGCTAAATGATGCTTGTAATAATTACCAAACGCCTGTAAAGTTCCTGAGAATCAGGGATCTGATATGAAAAAATGATAGATTCTACAGAAAACTAGCAACTAGATTACCCTTGAAGACAGATATAAAGGCAGCTAAATAACCCCAATACAAGTTCTGCCTCAGGAGTGAGGCTCTCTTCAATTTTTAGGAATCTAAAAGTAAAGTGGAAGTTAAAAAAAAAGTGAAAATTGCAGGGATTTCAAATTTATGTCCCAAATAAACCAAGCACATGTATTTCAGTCACATTTGCAAATAGATAAGAGTGAACCTCCTGAGTTATGAAAGTCCACTTTGACTCCGACAGAACCTTAGCAGAACAGGAAGGGAGATCCTTTTCAATTTCATCCAGCACCAAAGGTTGGCCGCCTATGCATAAGACAAGAGCAACACATGCCAAGAAAAACTAAAAATCAGATCGCTGAATTCTACAAGTTAAGCCATCTTTGGCATGCAAAAGAATAGAGTGCACAATTCATACAGCTACAACAAAACAACTGAACAATCAAACTTCAACCCTGAACTACATCCTCTAAAAGCAGTATCAAAATCTCTCTCTCTAAATTGAATAATCAAAATTGATGCAAGTAATGTCTTTTGGTGAGATCAGACTAAAGGTTGAGAGTTTATTAGACAACAATAAACAAAAATATGCAATAGAAAAAAAAATCCGTTTCCCCAAATTCATTCAGTGGCAGAAGTAACCAATTAAGAAAATTTTCATATACTTTTAGCATATGGTGAACTTATAAGATTCTACTCTGCTATAATTCAATCATGTGGAGACAAACATACCACTGCAGTATGCACGGAAATATAACACTGGAACCCTGTATGAAGCACTGTAGACTATATGAAAATCATAGTAGTGTACTTCAGAATCATAGCTCGTCACCTTTCAAATAGAACAAAAATATAACCAACACAGTAAAAGGAGATAAGAACCATAAACCACTAGCAATAAAACAGGTCCTAGCTGCATAAAACAAGGAATTATAGACGCACTATAGTGGCAGGATCAATGGGCTCTCCTTCCTTAGAGCAACAGCTTTCTTCCTCCTCTGGGCAACTTTCTTCACCACGATCTTCCTGTTCAAAATAGTTATGTTATTTGTAACATCCACTCAGCAATCACATAGTATGCTGCAACATACCATCGAGGCCAGACCTCACTTAACCTGAGAAGGAAAATGTTTTCCAGTGACAAGTATTCCTCCACCTGAAGAGTGAAGGGAGAATCAACCAACAGAAAGAGGAGAAATCATGAAAAACTAATCAGAGCACAGCCTAAATACAACAGAGAAATGACAAAGAAGATCAATTAAACCAAACCTCGCAAGAAGCAATCCAAGGTTGTTTTTTACAAGCAACCCATGACCATGGAGGAAAACTGGGATTGAGTTTCTTCCATTTCTCAGCGAATGATCGAGCAGCACGAGAAAAATCACTTGAGGAGAGAGTTCCATCCCAAGATAAGACATCCATGATTCCGCCCCCTTACTCTACCTGGAAATTTAACTTAAAAAATAAAGCATTGTGCATAGATTCGGTCACTTTGTTCATTTAATGGAAATAAGCATTCCAATTTCCACCACCTTTCCGTCTTCAAATTTTTGACTTCTCTCATAAATACTATATAACTTTCGATTTCAACAGCCCATTATCTTAACTCGTCAAAACAATTAGAAATTCATGGTAATCAGAATCGAACAGAACACCCCGTCGTCTAATAAAACAAGCAGACGCAAAGGCAATTGAACCCAGAAGAAGGAAGACCAAAAATAATATCAATAATAAAAGAAAAGCAAGTACAAAGACTAAAGAGAATCTAAGGTTTAAATAGAATTTTCTGACCTCGTTAAACAGCTGCACACTTCCCTGTCCCGAGTTCGTTTGTGTCTCGTCTTTGAACAAATTAGCTACCCGTGTCGCACACGCTATATAATAATAAATTTATTTATTCGGATAATTTACTGTGTGTTTATTGTACGAAATTATGCTTTAATTGGTAGAAAGCACTCCCTCCTTGATGCGAAAGACAACAGATACTTCACTCATTCTGAAATAATTCAATCGATGAAATCCTGGCTGCATCGATGCTCAAGGAAGCAAGGGCAAGACGACGAGTGGCAATTTCAACAAGTAACGCTAATGGAAGACCCTTTCTTGGCCCTGCAACTCTAGAACTAGTGGGAGGAAAGCGCTATAACCGTCCAAGGAAGAAGCGAGGACGGAAATTACGATCTGTTTCATTAAAGGAAGGGAATATTCCCGGCCTGATAGGGAAATGCCGATTATAATCTTCAAGGGGTACCCCGTCTTTCTAATTGGCAGTCACCCTCTTTCTCCGCAGCCGAAACGTTAGAAAAAACGAAAGTGCATTTATCGAGCAAAGTAATTAACTCGTCAGCTTTGAAGTTTTTGGAAATCTCCTTAGATGCTCTCATGACTTTTTTTTTCTTCTTCTCCACTTAATAAATTAATAAAAAATATATATAAATTTATAAATTAACTTTATAATTTATAATATAAATTAAAAATTTTAAATTATTTATTATTAAGTAGAGTGAATGGTTATTATCTTATTAAAAAAAGGGACAAGAAGAGGACTTAAATTCCATATTAATTCCATAATTTTGAAGAGTGTTACAGCTCAAAACAAAATCTACTGTGGGTCATGCATAATAATGAAGGATACACAACTTTGATTCTTGAATATTTAAAGATGATGAATAACAGCATAAGATAGTTACAACATACCATCTTCAGATTTTCTAAAATGTGACCAAATTCAGAAGCAATGTCTTTGACATGGGAAAAAAAGAATGATCATTCGCAATGTTCTCTGCATTATATAACACTAAATGCACCATTAATACAACAAAATTGGAAACTATATCATTTCATTGAGTACAATTCACAAGCACCAGTTGCATATCAAAGGTGATCTTGTTTGAGCGAACGGGAGAGGCTGGTTCAGACCAAGTTACTCGGAGCCATCACTTTCAAAGATCGAAGAGGATGACAGTTTAATATCTGGGTTCTTACTGTATCAGAAATGAAATAAAAGATTAATAGTAATTATATTGTTGTTACAGTTCTAGCATTCTTCATTGTGACAGGATGAATGTTTAAATCATACGCAGCTCAGTGAGACGGGTTAAGTTCATAATTCCCAGATCAATATCAAGATGCCCTGTAAATCATCAAACTATCCGACATAACATATTCTTCAACAACAATCTCAAATCACTCTATCCTTTGTTCATCTTCACCTTGTACTCCATCTATACATCAGCAAGTGTATAAAAGCCACAAACCCATCTAAACATGACTCCTAGAATATTGTTTAGAATGCCTTATGATGCTTATATCTCTCACATACAAATGCATATGAGAGAGAGAGAGAGAGAGAGAGAGAGAAGGTTATCGTACATTAGGGTGGATGGAAGATGATCTAGAAGCAATTTTACATTCGTAGACTTGTTTATGTGTCATCTGCCACTGGGCCTTTTACAATAGCAACACTTTTGGATGAGGATCCCTCACTGATATCTCCAGTTTGTTGATCAACTCCATTGATCCCTTGCTGTTGGGGAATTTTAGCCTTCTTTTTCTTCTTAGGTAAGATGTGTACAGCAGGAGGCAAAAGGGTCTCTTGGATTGCCTGCCAAACAGTAAAACAAAATATAATTAGCCACTGGGCCAGATATCAGAAAGGAGATTCCCGAAAGAGAGTAAGAAAAAGACAGACAATGACTAAGCAAATACTGAATACAACATAGATGGAATAAGTAGCTGGAAATCATATCTTCCAAGGCTTGCAATCAAGTGACATATTCTTTAATCTTGTTCACCACACGAGTTGAATACAAATTAAAAAAGTTTACGTGGCAGCATGTAAGATGTTTACTACAGTTTAACAAATTAAATATGACATCTATAAATTAAGCCCTTTCTCAGTTTAACTGAAAGGGAAACCATAACAGAGCTTTCTTGATCGCCCAACATCTATACCGGACATATCAAAGATATTCAACTTACCAGCCAAACCCTCTTTCATTTTGACAGAATACTAACACAGCCCTGTTCAGATTTCATTATCTTGTTGGTAAAGCTTATACATTGTATTATTAATAGTGCGGCAATCTACATGAACATATTTATATTTCATCAATTGATTATGAATGAGATAAAAAGTGTTGGAAATACTCAAGCATGTGAGAGCAGAAGAATAAAGGTGAGGGTCATATTCAATTATCTCCATCTATAAAAGTGTGCCTATCTTATATTGCTTTTTAGTGCTCTGTATCCAAAGGTTGAGGGCTTAATTAATTGGCTTGTCTTATAAAGGTTGTGTACTTTATCCTGGTGTTGGTAATAATTTCTGAGATATCTGAACCCAACTAGCTAGAATATAGGCTTTTTTCAGCCAAATTGATTTTGGAGAGTATTCTCGGTATATTTATCAATTGTCAATGCATCCCCAATCTTCCTACAGGTTGCTCCCATGCATCATACAGTGCATCACAACATGTTTGGGAGCCAAAAGAATTTTTGTTTTTTATCCCCACTACGGGCTTCTCTAGGTATACAATGGCTTAAATGCATCCAAACGTTTGTCATAACAGAGCAACCATCAAACATAAACTAATGAAACCTCCCTTTGTTTAAGATGCATCTTTAACAAGGCTTAACAAACAATGTGTCTAGAAACATAATACATCTGAACGTGTACCACAATAGCAACAAATGCATATTGCAAAGGAACCATATGGACAAAAATCAAGGTCCAAGAAGTCGACAATAAGGCGCAAGGTACAAATTAAGAACAAGTGGAGTCGAATACCAGCCACCCTTTCTTGCCTCTGACCCCACCACTGATTGCATAAGCCTCTTTGAAGCCATTCTTGAACAATAACTCGGCCGCTTTAAAGGAATTGCCATCAAAACTACCTTACACAGAGATTACGATTAATGAAATAAAATTCAAATCACTAAGAACTCTCTCTAAGGCCGAATTTGGCGAAGCAAGCATTAGCTGTTTACAAAATCGAAGTATGCGTTAAAAACTTACTTGTCCATAATACAGACAACAGTATTTGCAGGATCAGCAAAGCTGCTCAACACATTCTTTACAAACCCATATTCATCTTCTTCAGTGAACTCAACTTGAACCACACTCTTATTAAAAGACTTCAAATAGGGCGTCCCCAAAGAGACCAGAGTCTTCTTGTTCCTAACATCCAAAAGCTGCGCATTCGGGTCATTGCGGAGTTTATTAAAAGCATCAATTGCAGAGATGAACTTGCATTTGCTAAGATATTCTTGGGTCAAAGGTATGACAACCAACCAAATAAATGTACACGTAGCAACAAAAAATGGGTATCTGTTGAAAAAATCATCAATGTAAATTAAGATTGATTCCAAGTTCATTTTGTGTGAAACTGTCTCAGTTGAGACAGCAGTTTCAGAAGCAAAGCAAGGAAGGGAAGTAAAGAGGTCAAAAATGGTGCAAGATAGATGGGTTTTAGCTAAAGTTTGGAAAACAGGAGAGGTTTTGAGAATTGCGCGATGGTTCCATTTGGTGGAAGCAGAATTGAGTAAAGCAGAAATGGACATAGAATCCGGAACAAGATAAGTGGATTTGCAGGAAGTAAATTTGTGGGTTTTAGAGTGGTTTTGGAGTGGTAGGGATGATAAGAGGAGCATGGAAAGAGACTCCATTACGAGCATGAAGAACAGAGAGAGAGATAGGATAAGAAAGAAGTGGTTGGGCTGATAAGTTAAAAAGGAGATAAGGTCGGTTGGGTTGGGCCTGGATTACTTCAGGTCAAATACTAATTATTTGTTCCCCTTTAAATTTTCCCGTCAAGCATACGAATGCCCTAACAAAGCAAAATTTTCGCCTTGCAGAATCTTAGGAGGGCAAGTATACTGTGTATGTATACACATTTTCTATACATGGTAGCTCTATTGTAGGTTCTTTCTGTCAGATTTACACACCGTACTACTACCTTAAGATCTGCTTTTGGCAGTACTGAGCTCAAGACATTTCTCCCCGAAACCAGAAATAAAATCCTCCATGCATGACCTGTAAGTCTCCATTCCAGAAACCTGTCTGGCAAGTTCTAGTCCAACACTCATCCACTTCTTTGCCAGATCGATCTGCCCCAGCTTCACGGGCACTGCTGCCCGATTCCACGCAGTCATTGCAAGCCATTTTCCCTCTTCTGAGGGGTACTCGCCCTCCTTCAATCCCACCATAATTCGATACGCTTGCTTATACATATCGTGCACCGCATCATCATCTGTGTCACCCCTGTGGATGCTGGCTACTGCAATTAGCTTCCGGACAGTTAAGGCTACGTTTTGGTAGTCCGGTGAGGGAGAAGAAAGCAGAGCTGAGAGGCATTCTTTAAGAGCAAAGGTAGCCACTTGAAGATTCGATCTTGCACCCTGTGAGGCAGCCAGACCAATCTGAAGAAGGTTTTCGGGTTTGCAAGCCTTTGAGCAGGCAAAACTTTTTACAAGGAGTTGTTGAGATTCTGAATGGTTGAGTCTTCCATGTATGTCGTAGGCGTTGAAGGTGTACATGAAGAAGAGATCAGGGTCCATGTTTCCGGTTGACAATGAAGTCAGTATCTGAACCATGGATCAAAAGGTTACACAGATGTGAAAACAGCTTCAACAAAAGAGGCATTTCGGGGCTCAATATATTAGAAACGACACATTACAATGTTCAAGAAAAAAAATAATCATTTTACGCTACACAACAGACTAATAACACGTACCTTCCCTGCTCTGTCTAACAATTCGACAGCTTGTTTAACTTCAGTGTCCAGCAATGCAACCTGCCTTTGATTCTCTGTAGCTATCATGGCAGACACAGTCAGTATTAGTGATTTGCAAACCATGATATTGTTTTCTTCCACTTGGCCATCAACCATAAAACCAAAAAAATCTGACGCCAATCTCAGAAATTCCACACATAATTCATAATTCTTCTCCTTTCCACATTTTGCTCCAAAATTCCATGACATCACTGCAAACCAATTTTTTTCCCGTCTTCCAACCTCCTCGGTGCCGAAAAAATAGTCGGGCCCAAGCTCAGATGTTCGTGCATGAACTTGTTTCATATATTTCAGGACTTCTGACTCGTTCCCAGGGTCTTGAGACAAGATCGTTACTAAGGTGCGAAGCACCGCAACTTCTTTTGTCTGCATGGGTTTTCCTGAGGTGTAGAAGTTTAGGAGACTGGAAAGAGAAGCAACAGCGACAGAAAGAGCGTGGCAAGCAACAGCTTCATGGGCTGCAAGGGACAGAAAGTCTGTAGTGAAATCAAGGCACGTCATCATTGCCAGCATCTGATTAATTGCATCCTTATGGTCGTTCTTTTGCAGATAGATTTTAAACTGCAAAAATAAATAAATAAATGAAAAAACATCAAGTTGCTTTGTAACTATTAACCAAAGAAATTAAAATAGAGAATAGTGTGTGAGAAGAGATATTATTTCAAGTTCCAATATGTAAGAACAAAGTGCTTGAGAGAGGCGGGGGAGAGAGACCACCTTAAGGAAAGCAGAGACTATATTGGGCTCAAGCTGCAGAAACATGAACGCCTTAGTAAGCTGAACATCATGGTTCATAGATGATTAAGGATCCTAGTTAGCAGTTACTGAGTATACCTTTTCTGCTTCTGTAATGTATTCTTGAGCTCGATCAAGCTGACAGAGACCAAGATAGCACAAACACAAAACTCTAAAGCTCTTGGCTCGGAGGAGTCTCTTCTCCATATCAAATGGAAGATAAAGCATGGATTTCTCAAATATCTCTGCACTTGTTTCATAGTCTTTGGATCGAAAAATACTCGAAGCACTGCAAGGAACAAATAGACAAACTCAAAATAATCTCTTCCAACAAATGTCATCCGCCAAAACTTATGGTAAAGTGTTTCCAGTCCGTCGGGAGAGTCGATTAATTTCTTGTGATTACTAACGAGGCGGTAGGAACAGTTATGTTGTTCCACTTGTTAATATGTCAGTACTTGGTATTCACTATGTAATATGTACTTTTAAACTCCCTCAAAAGAAGCAATTCATTTAGAATATCTTTCCTACTCAAGAGTTAAGAATCCAAGAAAATAGTTATCAAATGCTCCATTAGAAATACGTTTTCTATACCAAACATGCAGTAGAATCCGAATGAATCCAGCTTCATTTGCTTGCGTCAACTATAACTACTTGGTGGACTCGTTGGGAAATTTTTTTAAATTCGCTACCCAAATTCATTAAACTGCATAATTATAATCAATTATCTGAGTTGCGGGGAAAAACCTCGTTAACTTGGCTTACCAATTCCATAAAATTCCATGCATTGCGATCCTCTCCTTGTCCACTCCGTCACCGGCAAAAAGCGCCACTACTCTTTCATCGGAGACTAACTCGGCCACCACCTTGGCCCTCACTTTAACCGCTCCCTCACTAACACCGTCGCCGTCATCTCCAATGACCCTGTGGGCCACCCTGACAGCTGCTTTGGCACTGACGTGGCACCGTCCCAACAATCCCAGAAACACGCCTTTTGCGGTCTCTGCACCCGCTGTTCCTGCCGCCTGGAAGTAAGCCTCGACAGCCGACACCCAAATGCCCTCCGGAATCCCCTTAATTACAGCCATGCCTCTGAGTTCCTTCTCCGCTTCACTGTACCTCCCTAGACCCAACCACGCCTTCATTGCTAAAACGGGCAAACTCGCGTGGTGGTCCACAGAATCACCTCCATTGCTGTTGAAACTTCCTTCTCTTAAAACCCTGACGCACTTGATGACACTCTCGTACTCTCCCTTTTGCAAATGAACGGCCGAGATGAAACGAAGCGTTTTGGATTTTAGTACCTTGAGCTCCGTTGTTTCTTCTCGCGTCCTTGCCTCAGCCAATCCCTTCTCGCAGAGATCTAATGCTTCGCTCAAGAGCTTCAACGCGTCGTTCAAAGAATTAATTTCGTTTTTTGATAAGTCGCTCTTGGAGAACATCAAGTACTGAGTCGCTAGCGATTTATAATGCTCAAATGAGCCGAAGAGAAGGCATTTCGCGCGGTTGAGTAACGTTATCGCCAGATTTCTGTCAAGGACTTCCCAGGCAGTGCGAGATCTCCCGATATTAATATCAAACAGCAATTTCCTCTCTCCCGAATCGGAGATTTTGCTCATGTCGAGCTTCGACACGATATTCGTGGCTTTTTCGAAACAAGTCGAAGCGAGATCGAATTTCTTCAGATCGTGCCAGATCACACCAGTCTTGTAATAGAAGGAGGCGGACTTGATAGCCGGAGAAGGGACGCCGGCCACGTCAGCGGCGAGATAGAGGAGGTCGGCCGCCACGTGTCGGAGGAAAGCGATGGCATCGGCGGGAGAAGTCGAGGTTGAGCGAGAAATGGAAGCGGCATTGGAGAGGTCGACGCAGGAGTTCCAGAGACGGTAGCTAAGTTTCCAGATGTGAAGTTTGAGTGAGTTACTGGAGAAGGGAGCGAGTTGAGTCAGTTGAGTTAGGGTTAGCCGGAAATCGGAGGTGAGCGATTGGGGATGGTGAGGGGAATGGCTTTCGATTTGTTGGATTAAAGAATCGAGTTGAGAGAGGAGGTGCCCGTGGTTGTTGGATTGGTGGTGGATGTCCGGCGATGAGATCTCGGCGATTCTCATTACGCCTTTTTGTTTCCGTGGTGAGTTTGAATTTTGAAATGGGAGAGTTTTGAACGTAAGACGGTTCTGGAGGGAAATTATAGGATTAAAAAACTGTTGTTTGCTCTCAATTATACGTATATATTACTCTTTCATGGCGACGTTATTGGAGGGAGGAAACCTGTTGTACCTATTGAAGAAGACTTCGTATGGCATCCGGCCTGGAGAATTTGGTCAGAAGACTTCGTACGGCATCCTGCTTGTAGAATTTCGGTCAGACGACAGGCATAACAACAGGTCACGTTCACCGACGGTGTCTCGCGGCGAAACATATTCTGCGCTGATACTCCAATTTACAAAATTCAGCATCACGTAATCCATGTACATTTTGACACAACCCAGACGGTCAATCGATGCCGCAGTCGCCGTAAACCGAATGACGACCTGCATGGTCCAATTTCTGATCCGGCTTGAGTTTTTCCGAAAACAAATAACAAGAAAATAAGTAGTAAACACATTAAAACAATATGTAAAAGACGAGAGATAAGATTATACATACAGAAACAAGGTGCATATATTAGGTGATCAAAACATCTTCTTTTACAACAGATACTAAAATGAACATGGTTCCTTTTTTTGGTTTTTGGGAATTTTGTCTTCAAATACTAAATTCATTCATACACTGCAACAGCGAACTCAGTGGTTAAAGGCTAACAGTTAAAACTGCAAGGATCAGTCACTTTTTTCCTTCTTGCCATCTTTTACCGATTAGTGAAGATAAGGGGCCTGGTACTGATAGCCATTTCCAAAGTAGTTTCCATGATTGGGAGAGAAGCTGTAAGTAGCTGAACCCAGAAGCGACGGGCCATGGTTGTCAGCAGGTCCGGCATACGCGTATGGTCTATCATACACATACTGTGGGTACCTATCTGCCACTCTAGGATAGAATGCCTTGTCAGTAACAGCAACATTAGTGACTCGAGGAGGTCCGTATCCTGCACCATTGGCACGGGGCCTCTTTGGTTGTGGCTTAGCAACTTCTGTTGCCCTTTTCTTATCAGCCTTGGCCTTCTCTAGCTGGAGAACACGCTTTTGGAGTGGGTCTATGGGATACTGCTCCTCAAGATTATGCTCTTCAATGCATTTGATCACAGCTCTAAGAGCAGCCAGCTCTCGCTCACTGACCTCGTTCTGGAACACAAGAAAGTTTATTAAATACACCAAATGCATCCACAGCATTTACAATGTTTTATAGAGAAACAGTATCAACAGAAAGCTCTAATGGACAAATGCAGATGTTCTAATGGGACAAATCTGGACAATTTAGCAACTCTTGGTTAATTGTTGAGAGGAAAAAGTGCACCTCAAGAGGAGAGACATTTCCAGCCTTCACTGGGGAAGAACCCTTTTTTGCCTCCTTTAAGAAGGATTTTAATAAAGGCACAGGAGAGAACTGCTCAGTAAGCTCAAATGCAAAAGCCAGGTTAACTGCATCAATTTGCCTTCCACTATTCACCAGAACTTCGATTACATCTAAAGAAGCAATAAAACCAAAATGACAGATATGAATGTATATACTTGATTTTCAAAACACATATGCTGTTGCATTAAAACCATCCACCCAAGCTCAGTTATCTCAATAGTATAACTTGGCTGAAAAAAAAATTAAGGAGATACAAATTTTTCATCAAGGACGAATATGAAGGGTACAGTTAACCCAAAAGAAAATGACTAAAAGTTGCAAACAACTTAAAATCAAAAAATTATCATTTACGATTGTTCCAACTTCCACACACAGATTAAAGAACAAACCTGGCATTTTTTCTGACAACCCAAGGGAGCGACATAAATCAGGTGTTTGGCGACGACGAGAGACCATTGGTATTAGCCTTGATAATTCTTCCTCATTAAAGTTGGAAGCAATACCAAAAGTTGCCAGAAGTTGCAGGAATGCATGAGCCTCCAAGGAGTTCCCATTGCTATCATCCACATCAAGAGCATCCAATTTTGGTTTCCACTCTTCAGCAATTGCCTTTGCTTGCTCCTTAAACTCTTGTGAGATAACAGCGGCAAGAGAATTCAGATCAAGATTCGCTAGCAAAATGCTAAGGCATTCCATCAACATAATACATGTTCTGCGGAGACCCAATAAGCTTGAATCTTTCTTTCCATCCACATTTGACACTTCTGTGTGGTAAAAACCTACCAGAGAGTCCAATACCAAATATGCTGGGTCTGCAGCAGCCTTTAGTGCAAGTGGAATTTCTTCCTTTAGGACAGCAAGGTTCTTGCGATTATCTGATATAAATTTGTGCAAGCCCTCTGAGTTCATTTCTTCACATAGTTTAAATAAGTGGGGATAAGCCTTCAGCTCTATGGTTTCATTCTGTGAAGAGTTTTTGATGCCTTCCAAGTTACTTTCAACAAGCATGGAATCAGTCCGTTTGTCTTCAACAGTCAGCTTCCTACTTTCCCCAACATAGCTAACCATAGCAGGCTCTGCAGATGACACCTTTCTCTGTTTCTCTCGAGCAGTAGCAATGGCAAAGACAGCAGCATCTCTCTTTTTTTGGAGCTTCTCCAATGAGGCATGTTCCTTGGCCATAACAGCAGCCTCCCTCTTCCGCAACATTTCCTGGGCTTTTTTTGTTTTGGTTTCAAATTCCTTTTCTTGGTCTTCTAGCTCATGAAACCTTCTCTTTAAGGACTTCTCAAGCCCATGGAAATGTTCTTCAAGCTCTTTCCATTTCAGATTAAGGGTTACAGCCCTGTGACTTTCAAGTTCAGCAAATGCTTTCTGAAGTTGTCGAATCTTACATGTTGTAGAGTCTATGAGTGTAGCCACTGATCGGGTGTCTTCCATGGCAACAATGCTGGAAGGGAAACAGCCAAAAGAATAATGAAAAAGGATTGTGATAAAGTAAGACCTACCCTACCCTCTGAAAAAGCCATTGACAAAACAAACATGAAAAAATTTTAACCATTATATGTATTAGAGAAAAGTTACAACCAAAAAATATGAAGGTTTTAGCACTGGATTGTCATGGATTTTTTTATGAAGTCTTCCAAGGACCATATATTAGGGCCAAACTGCAGATCAGCCACCATCCAGCTGAAACTGAATAACTCCTTTACACTTCAATATTCTGCAATATGAGTTCTCCAAAAATAATCATGTTCCCCCATAACTGAAGTAAACAG
The DNA here is from genome assembly GCA_019650275.1 of Xylocarpus granatum. Lineage (NCBI taxonomy): Eukaryota > Viridiplantae > Streptophyta > Magnoliopsida > Sapindales > Meliaceae > Xylocarpus > Xylocarpus granatum. Next base: position 47,291 of record BNST01001918.1, on the reverse strand, counting down.
GTCCCAGTAAGCACCAAATTCAACTTCAAGTAGAATGTAAACCTATCCACTCAGAGTACAAAGTGCACCTTAGTTGAGATTTCTCTACCCGAGGCTAGGCTCCAAGTGAGCCCCACAATTTGTATCAAAACCTAGGTTTCTCAAATATATTCAAGGGACTTCTGTCAAAACTAAAGTCCATATCAAGTATCAAACCAACCTCACTGAGCCTAAACAGAAGACATACATTTCAAAACTGTTATCAGCAATCAATAACCTTAAATACATTCTACAGTATAATTACACAGGTAAGAATAGAACCCTAAACAGTCTAAAACATGTAAGCTAAATACAGTTGATTTAATCATATTATAGGCAGGTCAACAATTCAATCAATTCATCAATCAGATAATCCAAGAGGAAATTAAAATACAAAAACTTACCACTAATTCAGAAAGCTCAAATTCAACAAATAACCAATTCTGAGAAAGAGATCACCGAAACTAGAGCAACGAAACACCAAAACCCTAATTAAACAAATAAAGCCACAGAACCACAAATGATCGTCAGAAAAGAGAATTTGAAGTAACAAACAAACAAATGGAGTAGTAAATTAACCATCTATAGCAGCCAAAACAAACCCTAATCAACACTTTTTCCAAATTTCTCACAACATTATGTCAGCTGTAAGAGTGAAAAATGACAAAGCTCCCGGAAAATGAAACTGATTTTTCCAAGGAAACAAACAAATCCGATCTGAAGAAAACATAGAAAAGAAATAAAATTTCAACACGCAGTGAATCAACTCGAGAGAGGGAGTTAAAAGAAGAAATTTACCCGATTGATGCGGTGAAAAACACTAGGCGAAAGTGAGAAATTGCTTGGAAACAGAAAATATCAATCCATATTTTCGAAATTTGGGGGTTGGTTTTGTGTGGCTGCTACCTACCAACTCTTCGATCCCTGAGAAAGAAAGAGAGGAAAGTCGCGAGAAGCGACAACAACACTTATAATATGGGCACTCACAAGTTTCACAGCCACCAGCCCCCTCTTTCTTCCTTTTTAACGGGCACTCTTGTTTTTGCTATTCACAACTGAATGCTGAGCTGGCCTTTCATACTGTGTTTTGTGTGTGAAGTAGCCAATTGTTCGGGTGCTCTTTAAGTAACGCCACGTCACCTCCGACAGACGATTAAAAAAGTTACTATAGAATTTCTCAAACCATTTTTTAAAATAATTTTTTATTTCGTAATTCTATTTTAATATTGAATGTCGTATTTTTTTAAATAATGCCTCCGAGGATGTTTTGGTAATTTAAATAATTAATTAAATCCTTCCAACGGGAATTACAACTTCAACCACAATCCAATTCTGTTGAACCAATAATTATTTTGACTTGCTCACACGTGGCGGCCACTAAAATTGGTCGAGTTGGTCCGGACTTGGACCGGCTTCGTGCAGCCCGGTTCGCGACATTGCATTTATTGAGGTTGGATCGGATTCACGTGTTGGCGGGACCCCGTTGGGCTGGAACAGTTGATGTACGCGCTATTTCCAATGGCCGAATAATAAATAAAATTTAAAAACGTAAATTGACCAATCATATTTTAGTTTTTTTTTATATAAAATATTTTTAAAAAATATTTTCTTTACAAAAACACTTTTAAGACGGCAATAACAGTGGCTTGCTAGTTAGATTTTAAAAAATCAAAAATTATTTTTCCAACATAAAAAGTAAAAATATAGTAAAAAAAGAAAAGCAAGTCCAGCAAATTACTGGAGTCTACGCGCAATTGCAGTCTCAGTCCTCGACTGCGCTTGGACCCGATAACCCTTACTTTGTTCTTGCTGCCACACTAACCCTTTGTTCTTTTGATATTTTCTTATCATTTTTGCAGCTTCTCGTGCTCAGTTATAGTTTCTTTTTGTTTAACCTTCTGTATTGGTCAAGCATGTTACGGTGTTTTGACGGTGTGATTTTTTTTTCTACACGGCAAGATGGATTCTTGTTCGTTGTTCTTCGATCTTGTTCAGGTCGGTTCTTAATTTTCATCATCTTTTTTTCTCGGTTCATTTTAATTATGGAGTTTTGATTATATACGTTTTTGTTGATTTAAGTCAGCTACGTCAGTCGTTCTGTGTGTTTCTTTGTTTCTCCTGGCTATTTTTCTATAAAAATGGTAGTTTTATCAATTGGATTGTTGCTCCGTTGAAATTCTACGTATGCTGCCAAAAAGTCACGAATTTGATTTTATGTTGTGTTTCTTGGAAATTTTGTTTCAGGCTTTGATGGTACGAGGACTCTGGTTTTGTGCGTTTTGTAATTGAAGGTCTGTCATGTGCTAGCTAGAAATCAAATTGATTTATCCTCTTCTGTAGTTGGTTATAGATTTTGATGGGTTTCTTCGTAGACATGGAACTGAAGAGCAAGCTTCTTGTTGGAATTTCTCTCTGGTTATTAATTTGCTGTAATCCTAGCTATGGTACTGAGGAAGATATTGCTTGCTTGAAAAGTGTTAAAGCTGCGTTCGAGGACCCTTTTAATTACTTGAGTTCTTGGAACTTTAACAATAATACTGAAGGGTTCATTTGTAAATTTACTGGAGTTGAGTGTTGGCACCCAGATGAGAATAAGGTTTTGAATCTCCACCTTTCGGATGTAGGACTCAAGGGTCAGTTTCCTCTGGGGATTAAAAATTGCAGTAGCATGACTGGGTTAGATCTTTCAAGTAACAAGCTTTTTGGAACCTTACCAGATAATATTTCTCAATTAGTTGGATACTTGACGTCTCTTGATCTCTCATCCAATAATTTTTCGGGAAATATCCCAGAAAATCTTGCCAATTGTACCTACTTGAATACCCTTAAACTTGACCACAATCGGTTGAGTGGTCAAATTCCTATCCGTCTAGGCCAGCTTGGCCGGTTGAAAACATTTAGCGTGGCTAATAATCTTTTGAAGGGGCAAATACCAACTTTTGGCAACCTTTCACTTACAGAAGACAGCGTTGCAAATAATCCAGGACTCTGTGGCCATCCTTTGCCTCCTTGCCAGGCAAATTCAAAGCGTCCTCACACTGGAGTTATTGCTGGGGCAGCTATTGGCGGGGTGACTGTTGCAGCATTATTTGTGGGTATAGGTATGTTCTTCCATTTCCGTAGAGTGTCAATGAAGAAGAAGAAGATGGATGATGATCCTGAAGGAAACAATTGGGCTAAGATCTTGACAGGGACCAAAGGCATTAAGGCAAGCTAATTTATACTTCTCTTACTAATGTACTTCACTTTCTTTAATGAATGGTGCAATTAATTCATTTGTTATGTTATCATTTTCTCTGTTTATTTGTCCACAATTTGATTACCAGGTTTCCATGTTTGAGAAGTCAAATACTAGAACGAGATTAATTGATCTCATGAAGGCCACAAACAGCTTCAGCAAAAACAATATTGTTGGGTCCGGAAGAACCGGGACAATGTACAAAGCAGTGCTTGAAGATGGCACTTCACTTGTGGTCAAGAGGTTACAGGCTTCTCAACGTTCTGAGAAAGAATTTGTCTCTGAGATGGCAACTTTAGGGAGTGTGAAACATCGTAACTTAGTTCCTCTTTTAGGCTTTTGCATGGCTAAGAAGGAAAGGCTTTTAGTTTACAAGTACATGCCAAATGGTATGCTTTATGATCATTTACATTCTGCAGAGGATGATTGCAAGGATATGAACTGGCCCCTGAGGCTCAAAGTAGCTATAGGGGCAGCCAGGGGATTTGCCTGGCTTCATCACAACTGCAATCCACGTATTATCCACCGAAATATTAGCTCTAAATGCATCTTATTGGATGCAGATTTTGAGCCCAAAATATCTGATTTTGGCCTTGCTAGGCTCATGAACCCTATTGATACACATTTAAGTACCTTTGTGAATGGTGAGTTCGGGGATTTGGGTTATGTTGCTCCAGAGTACACAAGAACTCTTGTAGCGACACCGAAGGGAGATGTTTACAGCTTTGGAACTGTGCTTCTTGAGTTGGTGACTGGGGAGAAGGCTACCAATGTGGTTAAAGCTCCTGACAACTTTAAGGGAAATCTGGTTGAATGGATCACGCAACTGTCAAGCACTGGTCAACTCCGTGATGCTATTGATAAATCCTTGGTGGGGAAGGGCGTTAATAATGAGCTTTTCCAGTTCCTTAAAGTTGCATGTAACTGTGTAATTTCAACTGCCAAGGAGAGGCCTACCATGTTTGAATTATACCAGTTTCTAAGAGCTATTGGAGAGCGATACAATTTTACAACTGAGGACGATATTTTGATGCCGTCAGACACTGGTGATTCCGATTATCTTGAAGAGCTTATTGTTGCTCGAGAAGTGGAGAATAAGTGAAAAGGTAAGAAACACATTGTTGTATGTTGGTGTTACTTATAGGTATCTATTGTCAGCTGTTTAAATAGATGTTAACATTGCATATAATTTTGACGTTTGAGTTACTGCTTTGACATATAAATTATTAAAGTGGCATCAGTTTATAGTTTCCAGCATTTATTAGGCCTCGTCTCTGGTTTAGTAAATCTGCATATATCTGTATAACATCTTTCTTTTTATTTACAGGGTGTTTTGTTTGATGGTATTGTGGAACACATCCAAGATAAGATTTCAACTTTTATGTTATTGGTTGTAATGGTTGTATTGTTTCACGTGATTTAACATGGCCAAGTGCATATACGTATCTGTCTCTGTGTGCGCGCGCATATATGGCTGTATTATCTCAGTGATGAGTGCGTGATATTATGCCAAGAAAATTGACGGTGTAGCGTTCCACTCTTGTCTACATTTGCAAGTAGCCGAGTGCAAAAGCAAGAAATGAAGATTAACATTTATTTTTCTCATTCTTGAAAGGAACGCACTTTCATACATCAAATCACACTTATCTTGCCGAGCTGAAAGTTTTCCTTCTAATGATGAGAGAAGCTGGGATTCTTCGTTCACAATCTCAAGCCCTAGCCCTGGGAGATCAAATACATACGTGTGTCACTCATTTGAACGATGATTTCTTCTAGGTTTTGTTGTAATCCACACGGATAGGCAATTCATCCATGGGATTTTTTTTTAAATTACTTGATACAATCGAACCTTAGCTAAAGGTTTGAAAATACCTTGTATAGTTTTTTAAAATAATTTTTATGCTTCCATGTTCAGACACCAAGCCAATTCTTCCATTTCCTCTGCTTCCAGTACCGCAAGACTCCCAAATGAAACATAAACAAGTGACCCTTTTATTGACCAGAGTTTTCTTCAGTCATTCAGCAAGCTGGAAGGAACTCCAGTACCCATTCTGGTGGTTCAATATTCATTTGAAAAAAAAACACACTTGTTGGGCAGTATAGAAAGTTCAAATTTATTCACCTCCCTCTTCCTCCAACTCATAAAACGAATTGCGAAGAATCCAATCAGCTGTGTCAATATCAACGAAACGATTTGTCACTGCCATGTTAAAGGCAGCCCCCAAAATTACAGGCTGAAGTGGAGGAATTCCGGGCGGCAAAATTACATTTCCTATAACCGGAAGTTTGAGCAGCCCTTTATTGACATGGTAATATATCCTATCAACAGAACAAGACTGGGTGAAAAACGCAGCTGCAACCAAACCACACACATGTTTGCAACATCAAGAGCCCGAGGGAAAAATGAATCATAAACCAAACAATCTACAGCACAATCTGAACCATTCGTTTTCTTGACATGATCAGCAAGAGTTTGCGGACCAACCTCCGGAAACTGTTTCAAGCAAGCCTGGATGCTCTTTGCCTGAGTAGTTCCTCGTTCATCGTGGCCATCGGAGATTGTTTCAAATCAACGGAACAGCTGGAAGATTCTCAATGCATAGATTTGAAGTACGTAGTAGAGAAAAGTGACTTTGATTCCTTGGTGTTGCAAGCACGCAGAGAATTGAAACATGGCCTTGTGCTGGATAGGGTAAGACCAATTCGTTGAGCTCTCTTTTCATTATTCTCCATTCTTCTTCGTCACACACAGCTTAGATTAGAAGTTGCTGATCTCTCTCTTCTCTTTCTGTTCCAATTCTCTGTCTATATTATGAAGTGCACAAATTTTTACACGACAGAATTAGTGGGATGCATGTCTTGAAATAATAGTAATCACTAATTCAGATTGGTCCAAAAAAACTACAAAAGGAACGATGCCGTTTTCTTCAAAACAAAAAAAGGTACGAAACGACGCTGTTTTACAAAAGCATTAGAATATATATATATATATATAATAATATATATTGAATTTGGAAGAGTCAAACGTCAACGAAATTCCGTGGTCGTGGAACAAAACCTTCCAGCGAGGCCAAGTATCGAAATATGACACGATGGCTTGGTCATTACCAACAGGATCATTCGATTTCCTTTCTTGACTTCCATTTCAGTTTCTTCTCAAATTCACGCCTTACGCAACCTTAGACCTACAAAACAAGATCATCCAAAAAGTTCTCTCCTTTCTTTGATCTTCAATCGGTTCGACTCCGTAATTCTCTCAAACCCATTTCAATAATCATGTCAAATATGGAGTTCAATTGCTCGTCTCCAACAACTATTCCTGTGGTTTCAACATTTGCTTCACCTTTTGACAACTCTTCTGCACTCAGTGGAGACCCAAAACAATCCTCATCAGCCAACAAAAAGCCAATAAGTTTATGGCCAGGAATGTATCATTCACCAGTCACAAATGCTCTGTGGGAAGCGAGGTCTAAAATCTTTGAAAGAATGCTTGACCCACCAAAGGATGCACCCCCACAACTTGAATTACTCACGAAAACTCCTTCTCAAAGCAGGACGAGTATTTTTTATAACTTTTCGAGTGATTATATTTTGAGAGAGCAGTATAGAGATCCTTGGAATGAGGTCAGGATCGGAAAGTTGCTTGAGGATCTCGATGCTTTGGCTGGCACTATATCTGTTAAGGTATCTTGTGTACTTATTTCTTTCTCTTTTTTTTTGCCTTTTTTTTAGTTCTCTTATTTTGGGTGTTTAAGGATTTCATGGAGTTTGTTTCGTGGATATTGCTTGAAATTTGAGTATTTGGAGTGGATTCTGATTGATTTCGTTGGTTGTGAATTTTGTTGACATATTAAAGTTTGGTGCTGAATCGAAGTTTCATTTGCTCTGCTGCTGATAGATTTTGATTTTGGATATAATTGTCAGGGAATTAGCTCTGTTTAGTGTTTGATTTTTCGTGGTTTTGATGCAAGTGCTCGGGCATGATGAAGTGAGGTGCTAGGTTATGTAATTTGAAAGAAAATTCATCTATAATGAATTAAATATCAAGCGCTTGCCTCTAGTGAAATTATCCGAATTGAACATGGATGTGTGGGCTTTCCTTAGTGATATTCTGTTTGTTGGTGAATTAGCATTGTTCTGACGATGATAGCATGACAAGGCCACTCTTGCTGGTTACTGCTTCAGTCGACAAGATTGTACTGAAGAAGCCAATCAGTGTTGATGTCGATCTAAAAATAGTGGGTGCTGTTATATGGGTGGGCCGGTCATCAATTGAAATTCAACTTGAGGTTATTCAATCTAGAAAAGGTACTTCTTCTGAAACAAATTTATGTGATCTAGAAAGTTTTAGCTAGACATGTAACACCAGAATTCTCCTTTGTTTAGTTTGTGGAGATATAATAGCCTTCTTCATTGAAACTCAATTTGAACTTGCTTATGTGTTTACTCTTCTGTGGAGACATGATTGCTTTTAAAGTTATTTAAGTATGCTAAAAAAAGGGTAGAGCAACAGTCTTGAAACTATAGTGAAGGGATCACTAACATAGACTTAATATCATCTTTTCTTTGCAGAGGACTCTATTGCTTCAGACTCAGTAGTTCTGACAGCCAACTTCATATTTGTCGCACGTGACTCTGAGACTGGAAAAGCTGCCCCTGTGAACAGGCTATCTCCGCAAACTGAGTGTGAGAAGTTTCTATTCGAAGAAGCTGAAGCTAGAAGTAAACTGAGGAAAAGGAAAAGAGGAGGAGATAGAAAGGATTTTGAGAATGGCGAGGTAAATAGACTTGAAGCATTGTTGGCAGAGGGACGGATCTTCTGTGACATGCCAGCATTGGCAGACAGAAACAGCATTCTTCTGAGAGATACCAGACTTGAAAACTCTTTGATTTGTCAGCCACAACAAAGGAACATCCATGGTCGAATCTTTGGGGGGTTCTTGATGCACAGAGCATTTGAATTAGCTTTCTCAACTGCTTATGCCTTTGCTGGACTGGTGCCATGCTTTCTGGAAGTTGACCATGTTGATTTCTTGAGACCTGTGAGTACCTGCATCCTTCTAAGTTTTAGTTGAGCTAGCTGCATTAACTTGACCATTATGGTGATCAATTGAAGTCTAAGAACTTGCACAACCCCAGTTATGGATTAACTGTGATTTAGTACTTTACCATATGCAAGTTGAAAGCATGAATTTCTCTTTTGGTTTTCTTCAATTATTCTAGTTTATCTGTAACTGGTGCGGCTGCAATTTCATCACAGTAAATAATTGTTCTGCTATGTTTTAGGTTTATAGTTATGTTATTTTATTTACGCATCTCATGGAGCTAAAAAAAAATATTTTCATATTCCACTAAGTCTTTTGGAACTGTTGTATACCACGTTGAGATGGGCATTAACCTTCCCAAAAGCATGGTATAACCTTGTGCTTGCAATTTTTTTAGCTTCATCTTACCCTAGGATTCTATATATATTGAGCAGGTTGATGTTGGAGATTTTCTGCGATTCAAGTCTTGTGTTCTGTACACAGAACTGGAGAATCCTGATCAGCCTCTAATTAATATTGAAGTTGTCGCACATGTTACGAGGCCAGAAGTCCGATCCAGTGAGGTAAGCCCCTGCACCCTTGAAGGCAAATAGAGCCACTTTTATACTCCTTAGAAATGATTATTGCAAATATTTGTAACAGGTATCAAATACATTCTATTTCACTTTCACTGTTCGTCCAGAGGTCAAGGCCACGACGAATGGATTTAGAATCCGGAATGTGGTTCCTGGTACCGAAGAAGAAGCACGTCGTATTCTCGAGCGCATGGATGCTGAGGCATTGCGGGTGGGAAAAGACACATAATCATCACTGACACAAGCCAGTGGAAAGTGAAGCTTCTAAAACTGGTTTAAGAAGTTTGTATGGAGTAAAAATTATTCAATACAGCTCTGAAACAAAGTAACTGCTGTTATATGCTGGAAAGACCGGAGTAGTTGGTACATGCTTAACAAGCCAATTAAGAAGATATTGGTCGTATTTGTTTATGATGATGTGCTTCTGCTATATAACAAGGCATGCAACTAATTCATAGACTGCCTTGATTCTTCCCAAAGAAAGCTCCTCCTCTGTATGTTTTATCTATAAGACGCAAGTGCTCCAAAATCTTTGCATGTATTTATACAAGTACAAATTTAAAAAAAAAGGAAACAAAATAAATTAAATTACATAAACCTAGCAAGCATGTTACAAGCTCCAACCAACTGGCACAACCACCACTTTTCGGCAGCGTTTCCTGGTACAGCCTATGAAATTCTAAGGAGCCGTACTCTCGTCCTCTTCAGAACTATACTGCCGCCTTCCTTGTACTTCAGTAAAAACTTGTGGCAGCGTTGGATTCACTGGAACTGGAAATTTATGCAAAGTACTAACTATTGTTCGCTCATTTATCATTCCAACTTCTTTGCAGACCCGATCAAGAACTGTAATAAAGTCTCTGACAACCATGAAGATTCTGAATGGATGAGCTTCTTCCCTCGCTGAGTCCCCATGAAAGTATTCTGTTATCTCCTTTACTAAAGATAGGGCAACACTTTCTTGGGCTTGAATCCTTAAAATCTCCTCCTCTGCCACTCTTGTAAACCTGTTCATTGAGTCTGAAAATTTCTTGCTGTTTTCGTCTGACCCCAGTGTTTCAATTAATCGCACGACCTCGCCGATGTTTCCAAGGTCTCTAGAAAGCTTGGAAACATCACTGCTAAGTACGTCAGAATCCATGGCAGCAGCTTTCTTCACATTGGTGAGATCCGAACTGAGGCCAGACACAACTTGCAATCCAAGCTTCCTGCACTTTACATCGTCAAGCAAAGTGGATTTAGAAATTTGGTTGCCACTTGACAAACGTGCACCTTCGGTTCTTATGATTTCCTGTACAACAAAATGTAAGAGTGTGGTCTTTCCATCTGCACCCTTGATGTCAACAAGTTTGAGGAGTGTGTCGAGCTTAAACGCATGGGCATCACCACGATTTGTCCCAACATTCATGCGGTTCCCAGTCTTGAGAACAGCCTCTAGAAGTTTCAAAAACATCCTACTATGTCTCAATTCTTCACAGGCAGCCTGAAGAGTGGAAAAAAAGAAAACCATGAGACTCTGCAAGTGATCCAATTGGAAAATAACAATTCTCACAAGCACTAAGTGCATGTTGAATTACATTTTGATTGGCATTCCATTTGGAAATGGCAAGAATACTTTGATAGGAAAGTAACGTGTATGCTCACTTATGGAGTGAGAAAGAAAGAGGCTCAATTCAGATATTATCAGACAGTCGTCTAAGATTTAAAATGAGAACCTAGTCCAATTCAAAAGTTGTGTAAATCAAGCTCAGCAAGAGATGAAATGACTTGACTTACCTCCAGAGTTTCAAAGGACTTTTTGAGGTACTCAACCTCAGAATCAAAGTTGGTTACATAAAGCAATGCGTCCACCCTTTTAAATGCAAAAGGTACATCAAGCACTGCCTTCAAAAACTTCTCAGCAGAACCGAGCTTGATTGGTGAATCGTCTTTGTACTCTTTCAATTTCCGTTCTTCTTCTTTCGTGGGAGCCATCTTCAATAAACTTTCCAGAAGTTCCGTTCCAAGTGTCTCGGCATTACCTGTATTCAAATAGATGTCACTCTAGTTGCAACCTCAATAAGTCGAGAAAAAGGGGAATAAGCAAGCCGCTGATGGAAGTCTTTATTGAGAAAGACATTCAAGACTCCATCTGATTTCACTGAAAGTTGAATTTATGAAGATTGAATTGATTCTTGGAATTTGCATTCAGCAATAAGACCCACTTATCTTCTCATGCAACAAACACAAAAATGGGTTAAGCTACAAATATATAAAGTGCAGGTGTGGCCACTAAAATAGAGGAAGAAGTTGTAATAGGGCAATTACAGCAACTTAAGCTATCTTTACATTTCCTTAATTTCATCGCGACAATGCTAGCAGATATAAACTAAATCTTATAGAATACAAATTCGAGATAATTAAAGAACCACCGTCTTAAATGTAAAAATCAGATAAATCAGTCAAGAATAATAACACAAATGTATATTTTAGGAATTAAAGGAAAAGGGTCATACTAATACTTCACCATACCTTCTAAAAGGGCTTCACAAACTTCCTCTACCGTGACATTAAGTGCCCTCAGCAAAATTGCAATGTTTTGCGACTTTTTGGGGTCAAGTACTCCATTCTCTTGGTTTGGGAAAGGAAGAACTGATCGCGGAGTTGTTTGGTTGGGTTTCGCACTTGGAGTATTTACAACAAACAGTGTTTCAATCATCTCCTCATTCAATCTGCAATGAAGCAAATATTCAACAAGCTTATTCAGAACGTATATAATATACCCATAGAAAATCATATAGATCGGTGTATCTTACTTGAAAGAGCTTGATCTAAGGTGATCCCAGGCCATTTCACGATCAGAGCTAGCTCTCACTTTATCCCAATGTAGAGGTTTTAATTTTGGTTTTGAAGTCTCCTCAACACTCTCCTCTGCTTTATAACTCGGCGGCAACTCAACTGGAGAAAATTTTGCTACATTTTGGATCACAAAAGGCCTCGAAGGTGGTATTAGAACGGGTGGCTTAGTGATTGGTTGACCAACAGGTGTTGAAACCTCAGGCAATTCCCACTCTCTTCTCTGTCTAGGCGGAGGTGGCGGGGGCGGGGGCGGGGGCGGGGGCGGGGCTAAAATATGCTGCTCCAAAGGATTGTTAATTCTCACTGGAGATGAAGTTTGAGCAGAAACATTTGACATTCTTGGTGATGCATTTGAGCTCCTTCGTGGGGAAGATGATAAAGAAGACTCCCCATCTGAATTTGTAACATTCGATATCCTCTTCGGAGAAGCGTTTTGATTTCTCTTTGATAATCTATCCGGTGATGTACAAGCTGAAGACAGCGAAGAAGACGCATTGGATAATTTTGATGACATATTTATCTTCCTCTCCATACTTCCATCTGGGGATGAAGAAACAGGAGACCCCACATTTGCCTCCAAAACGTTTAACATTTTCAAAGATTCAACTGGGTTCTTCTCCGACAATCTAGCTGGTGATGCAGAAGCTGAAGAATATGAAGAAACAGTGGATTTTCTTGGCGATACATTTTGGCTCTTCTGCATCATTATATCGGGTGATGTAGAAGCAGAAGACAACACATGTCGATTCAAAATATTGTATCTTGCCGGCGACAATCTTGTATCTGGTGATGTAGAAGCAATAGACAGTGAAGGTGATCGAATATTCCGATCTGGGGTAGATTGCAAAGGCGAAAACATTGCAAAAACAGACTGCGGAGGATGCGCCTGAGAAATCTCCCGAGATTTCGTCTCCGATTGTATCGGACTCTGACTTATTGGTGAAGAAATACTCGCCGATAAAGACCGAGAACTCGAGGACGAACACGAGCAACTACTCGACTCACTGTTCTTTACTCCAATACTCTCTCCATCAGCCGTCACAGCCGCAAAATCTCTTCTCGAACCGGATCCGGTTCCGGTTCCACCCAATGAAACTCTCGGCGAGTAAAACACTTCATCCTCCTCCGCCACACTCGATGCCACGTCACCATTCCCGTGATTCTCTCTAAAACTAGTCTGCTGAGCGAGTGGCGGCAACGGCCTGAGTTCCGGAGAAACGCAATTGACATGGGAATCCGTTGCATCGTCAATGCCGCTGCGAGAATCTACCAAAGTGCCCAAGTAGAGAAACTCCGAACTAGAGGAAGTATGAGTAGTTCTCAGCTTCTGGCTGTTTCTGGTGGTCTCTGCATTTGGATGGTAAGCTCGATTAATGTTATAATTACTGCTGGTGTCGGGGTCGCTGTTACTGTTACTTTTGGCGTCAAAAAGGCTCCGTCTATTTTGTCTCCGTTTGCGGCAGTAGAAAAACACTAAAAAGCCCCCGACAAAGAGAGCGGAGAAAACGGAGGCCAATACAAGGATGAGGAGTTTTTGGGAACTGCGTTTGGGTTGCTCGGGGGATCGAGGGAGGATGAGTGAGGAAATGTTGGCGGGGAAGGAAGCGAAATTGGAGGGAGAAGGGGGAGGTGGAGATGCAGGGTAGGAAGGGAAAAAGGGGGATTGGTTAGGGGTAGAAGAGGAAGAAGAAAGTGGGAATTTAGGAATCGGAGGAGACGGCGGAGGAGGAGACGGAGGTTTAGAAGGAGGTATAGAATCAAGCGGAAAGAATGGCTGATGGAGAATCCGACGGTTGGTAAAGGGGGCGGAAAACAAAGGAAAGGGTGCAGAAGACAAAATCAAGAACAAGAAGATGGAGAAGAAGCAGCATCTCTGCATTGTGATTAACAAGTTTGGATTAGTATACCCAGAGAGGAGAAAGAAAGAAAGAAATGCAGTAACGGTGTGTAAGTTGTGGGCACTGTTCTTTTTTCTACAATCCCAGGAAAGTGAAGGAAAAGGTGAAGAATGAGAAGTAAAATGTGGGAGTGAGAGAGCGAGAGTTTGCATGATGCCACCTATTTGTGGCGCATCCAGTTAAGATTGCTTGCTAGTACTGTATCAGTACGCTACGCAAGTGAACTGATTTTGGGGAGTCAAATTTCAACCTCATTTTCTTTCTATTTTTATAATAATAGCATTTAGATCCCTAATTTTTGCACATTTCGACAAAAAGCAAAACGTAGTTTCCTTTCATATCAAATAGGTCCTTAACTGACCTCTTTTCATTTAGATTTAATATTGTCGGCACGGTGGGGGTGGGGGCCCGAATTTCAAAATAAAAACCCCCCATTTCACAGGGTGAACTTCCGTTTGTTAACAAGTATAAGGTTCCATTAATGATGGGAACAGTTAATTAAGGAAGTTCTTTGATGATAATAACAGATTTGATTAGATTTTGCGTGTCAAGTCGATCATTATTTATCATTTTGCCAAAATATAGGGACCTATTCGTTATTCTTCTAAACTTCTACGAAGGTTTATTGTAATTATTATTAGCAAAAGTATAATTAATTTCTAATATTGTCCTTGAAAGAAATAATAAAATTTAAAACAAGGAAATGAGAGTAAGAGTGCACCGACACTTGACCGTGAATGGAGGAGCATTGTGACTGCAAAAATTGTACTTTGCTGTTCGCTTGTGATCGGACCCACAAGGGGAGAAAAAGATTAAGAAATATTAATATAATTAATAATAAATTAATTTTATATTTTTATAATATAAATATAATTTATAATATTTATTAATAATTATATTACGTATTATTATTGTATTATTAATTTGATTAAATAATTAAAAAAATAAATTATAATATTAATATATTTTTTAAAAAATATAATAAAAATTATAAAGTCGGTATAGTATCGGTAGCATGAGGATTATCCCTAAATTAATAATTAAAATTAAGAGGCAAGTGGGTGTCAAAGTGTGATTCATCCATCTATGTGCAAGTGCTTTCACTATTGAAAAGTATTTGCCAAAAAGCATCCCAAATCTGGCTTGCTTTTTTTTTCTTGAATTTTCTTTTCCACTTTGTGATCCCACACAAGTCAGCTTTCCTCAATTCATTGTCAAATCTTTGCGACTTTCTTTCCTCCCTCTTTTGAACTTGCAGAAAACACCAAAACCTTTCAAGCCTGCTTTTCAAAAAAAAATTATTTTGTCTTGCTTTATTGCTTTGCTAAACCCTAAATATTTGGGTTTCATTTGACCAACGTTACCTAACCAATTTTCCTTTTATCTTATCGCCAAATATATATGTGTATAATAAGATCATGCCTTGATGCATTTTCAAACCAACCCTTCTGATATCACGCCACAACATATTCAGCCAACTTTGCTACCCAAATTGGGACCCATGTCCCCTTTGATGAGTTGCAAAAGCACATCCGACACACGTATTTGAAAATAAATAGGCAAATACTAGCTCCAAGTAATGATGTAGCAAAGATGGCCGCTTGGAATCTATATTTTACGAGTTGTGAATTTTACCCTCTTGTGTCTCGAGTTAGCATTACAGGTTTGCCATGGCAAAGCCTTGTGCTTTAAAGAAGCATAACTTTATAGGATACCCTATGGAAAGAAGATAGAAAGGAAAAGATCAAAAGAACAAAACACAAAAAAAGGGGGAATAAAAGCAGCAATTACAAAGCAAAAGAATATCCCAAAAAACGAAGTGGGGGTAAACTTACAGTTGTTGGGCGTTGCTATTTTTCTTCTTTCTAAGTCAAATGACATGATGCATAATCAAGTGAATCTTCAATTATTGCAGAGTAAATAGAATTGTGGGCAATCTAAATCCGTTGGATGAAAAACAATTAAAAAAAAAGGTTGTTACGTATGTCCCAATCGATGATGTAATTTTTTTTGACCGTTAAATACTCCAGGTTTCAATTTTCACCTAGCTCACATGGGGAACAACTAGAATTGTTTATAAAATGAAATAAATGAACAATACGTTATCAATTCCAAATCTCTCTCTCTCTCTCTCTCTCTCTCTCTCTCTCTCTCTGTTCTTGTCAGTACATAATTGCATTAAATAGAGCTACATCAGATGGTTTGCATCCTGAATAACAAGCACAACACACATTAAATATTTGTACATTCAAATAGAACTTTCCATTTGTAAGGTATGTTTTCACTGTACCTTCAAAAATATTTGGTTTCAATTACCAAACACAATGCCATTCAACTTGTACCCTAGTTTACATTCGGTTCACTGAACTGTATAATTTTTGATCCACCACTAGCAGAGAGCTGCTTCATTAACTTTACTTTTGTGATTCAATCTTTACAGCTAAAGACCATTACATGAACAGAAAAGTACACTAATCCCCAAAAACTCAAATACGGTGGAAAGGAGCTGCCAGGAAAGTGGACCACTTCTGTTGACTCTAGGTGGCCATGTTTTGCTTCATGCTCGGCCGAGGGAGAGACGGAGAGATCGTCAAAACTGCATTCACATGTATAGCGCATGCACTACCGTTTGCATTGATTTAAATCGTCATAATATCGACTCCATCCATCGCCACATTACCATTTGTGATGCAATTAACGACCCAGTATCCTATTTTGGTGAAGGTTATCGTTGTCCAAAGATATGGAAAGATTAATTTGCTGGCCCGTTTGTAGATGAGCCCATAACCAAATGAAATTCAAAAGATGACATTGTACTTATGTTGCCAAGCACTAAATTCCAAATCAGCAAGCAATCACACTTCCAAGACTGGCAGCATAAGTACAATTTTTAACGAATTCAAGCTTATTGACATAGGCACTGATGAATTGGCAAAGGTTACTGACTGCGGTAATCTAGCCTCCAAAGTAGTTCTCCTTGTACGCAATTGTCCATCTTAATAAACACCGAGCACTTATTCTCATCAAGACAGAATAAATCATCCACCAACACTGTAAGATATGCCCTCATCTGATAAACATTAACATTCACATCCCAAATTGAGGCTGCATTATTTCATTACTAAAGACTGCAACAGTAATCAAATCATTTTACATCTCGAAAAGCTAATAAAGATTCCCTGATTTATATTCATCTCAAAAACATAATTCCCTCAATAAAATATAACCCATTTTCTCTTCAGTATTTACAAGGAATGCCTGCTGTATAAAATTGGGAATTCACCTTTTTTATGTCAGCGACCAAAAAATTAAAATAAAAATAACCCAGACCCTTACAACCAATTTGACAAACCAGGACAAGTTAGTCTTTGTAATGACCAAGGAAGAAAGGAATCAACAAAGACATTCTCTCTCCTAGCCCATTCTTCCTACAATTCAAAGTATCAAAAAAAACAAATTGAAATTGATCACGAATCTAATCTAAGCTTTTGACTTCTGAAAGGAAAAAGGGATGGGTAGGGGGCGAGGTCACAATAATGTGCAAAAGCTGAGATATCCAATGTGCCATAAAACTGAGGATAAAAAGGATAGAGAAGTTTTCCATGTTACTAGCACCCATAATAAACCATTGTTATGATACAAAGAGTTCATATTCAGTCACTTTTACCTTGCACACATACATTCTTCCCCTTGTAAATTCACCTTCTCGACATTCTTTAGTCAGTTCAGAAGCTCCTCTGCAAGAATAGGACAGAAATCATTCCAGATGGACTCAAACTTCTAGATGAAAACTAAATAACAGTGACAAAGAAGTAATGAATCCAATTCAAAGAAAGATAATTCTGCCACCAAAAGACCGTCAAAATATTGCAAGGGGTATAACATAAGGTGAATAAAGTGGGTGGGGGTGGAAGGCATATAGAAAGAATGATAAAATCAAATCTATTAGTGAGGTTTTGGTGTTACCTCAAAAGATTTGACAACGATTAAGTGGAAAACTCCTCCAAACTCTGAACAACAACCATTTGAACAACAAATTAACTACAATGTGCCACCCCTTCAGCCTGCTACCTTTATTGCACCCATTTCATCAATTTTTGAGCTCTTATGCTGCTGCAATAAAATAAGCATAAATAAAGGGCTTCACTACAAGGGTACAGAATCGACTGTATGTAATATCAAGCAACTAACATATGCACTAGGGAATGTGTGTCATAACAAAAATTACTTTAAAATGTTTGGATTGATCAACATTACCTTACTTTTTTTTTGCCTCTGAATGTCATTCAGATCTTCATCTCCATCATGCTTCCTTTTCTGAAATTATATCGAAGTAAGAAGATTTATAATGAAAATTTCTACTGAAAGATTTCTTCATATTCAAAGAATAACCAAAGCATGAAATCCATTAGATACAAGACTCCAAACCAAGGGCTATTCTTGAAATGAACTAGGATCAAAACTACAATTTACTCTTTGCCATTAGTAAAACTAGTTGATTTCACTAGCACACCGTACAAGGACATACATCATTCAAATACTAAATGAGATGTCATTTTTTAAAAGTTGACTTGTTTGCCATCCATCCATACATGTAAGTGATTAAAAAAAGGACAACATAACAAAGACAATTGACAGTCTTGTTTTTTCCCTTAATGTTCGAGGACTTCAAAATTCTTACATTTTTCACAAGTTTTTTAACATTGTAAATAGCAAGATGTGGATCCAAGGGAGTAGCAGTTTCCTAACCTTTTCATGGTGTTTCTTTAACTGATCTGCACTTGAATCATGATGCCCACTTCTGTCCTTCTTTTTATCCTTGTCTTTATCCTTACTTCGATCTTTGTTATGATGCTTGCGCTTCTTGTGCTCTCTATCCTTCTCCTTATCTCTGTCTTTATGCTTTTTATGCTTCCTCTCCTTGTCGTTGGACTCACTTTTCAATTTTCCAGAAATGGTAGGCACCCCTTTTTCTGCCTAAAGTAGGAGAAAAAAATGATATATCACAAATAAAGTTATAAAGAAAATAAATTCATTTCATAGCATATTGATTATAAAACTAGAACGATATAAGCAAAAGCAAAGGTGTGCCATACTATGCAAGAAACATATTAAAGCAAGAGATATAAAACTAAACCTCAAGGAATTATTTCTTACAGGAGGCAACTCAACAGGAGAAGTTTCCCTCAGTTGGAAGGCCTCTCTGAGCACATCCAGGTCAAAAGGCTGCATCCTTGCATTAGTGTCTCTGGAGCTATTCTGAATAAGCTGATCCAGTTGCATTCCTTCTCCTTTTCTGATTTCTGTGTCCCCCACCACATTGTGTATATAATGAGTGTCTGAAATTGACAAAGGAAGCGACCGCTTGCAGAAAAAATCATAAAGTGGCAACAACTTATAGTGACTTATGAGATCAACGGCACCAGTCAGTTCCCTTGGTCCTAAATATTCAAACAAGACAGTTTCTCATCAACAAAATACAAGACTCTAAAAGAGACTGGTAGAAAGTAAATCACAAACTGCAGTTTTCTAAAGATATGAAGATGGTTAAAGAGTTGGATCATATCATCTCATTGCAAACATGTAGCTAAAGTAAGGCATACAGCATAGCCAAGGCACATTCCAACAGCAGCCTTTACACTTCTTCACCACGACAGTTTCACCATGTTAAAGAAAATTAAAACCATTAGACCAGAATCACACAACCCACCTACTTTTCAAGATAGAAATTCACAACAGAATTTGCACTTTCAACTTTTTCCATTCAACTTAAACGTACCATATTAGGATGCTTATAGGGTCTAATAACCATTGTAGATATTCCATACAAAACCAAATTTTTTTGATGGCATCAACACTTGTATGTGAATGGAGTAAGGTTTCATATCAGTAGACAGTAGCCCATGTACAATCAGGGGAAAAAAAGAAATTAAGGTATTCGCATGAAACCATTAAGCAACAATTTCACCATGAAACATAACCAAGACAACTTTTATCTTTTATTTCAATAAACAAACACGAATACCAGAAACTGATGCATCACTCTCCCAAAAATGACATATTCTGGACCTATATTTTATGGTATCAGTAGGCATCAATATGTACAGAGAGGTGGGGAATCTCCAATCAATTTTTTTTCATCAGAGATGGTGTCAATGAAAAAAAAGATACATATTTCCCATTGAATAAGCAAGAAGAGAGTAAATCCTATGTAAGGTTAAAATATTAGTTATTTGAAGCAACCTATGGTTAAGAAGGGATGAGCATTGGGCAATAAACTTTGATTGAGGTACGCAAACTGTGGGACCAATATATATTTCTATCTCATCTTTGGGTTCTCAGCTCCATTCCTTGGATGATTGTCCCTCTTTATGTATCTTTCTATCTCGTCTTCGGGTTCTCGGCCTCATTCCTTGGATATGAGTGTCCCTCTTTATGTGTTTTTCTTCTAAAGTAATTTGTTCTTATTGGTGAGAAAACTTATAAAAGAACAAATCCTGCCCCTTTTAACTCTTTATTTCATTCCTCTAATAATTACTGGACTTGATTCTCCCAAAATTGGGTTGATAAATAAAATTTCAGACATGGCTTCAGAAAAATTATGTATGCATGGGAACAATCTGCTTACAAAATGTTGTAGCTCTCTCTTCACATAATATACGGACTTGTTTGCTCACATGTAAGCATAAACTCACATATTTATGGTTAATATAATATAAACAGCACAAATACAAGATAGAGAAAGATACAATAAAGCACCAAATGTCTGAACATCTATTACCTCTTCCAAAACTCTTGCCTTCAAATTCCATAGCTCAAAACTTGATCATTATCAACTGCAACGTGTAGACAGAATCAATACCATTAAAAATCAATAAGATCTGACCAATGCAATAAAATTGTCATGATAGAGCGCACGTCTACAAAATTACAATTGAGCTTGCACATAGAAATAAAGGGGGCCAAACTGCACAGGAAGAGAATGTGTTTTTGACAAAAGAATTGTCTTTATATATACACTATTACATGTAACTTCAAGATTGACTGGAGACCACCGTATCATAAACCTTAAAACCTCTTTGAAAACAAGCATCAGTATCTGTGGCCCTTCTACTTCTTTCGCATCTACACTTTCATGTGATTCAGAATCTGCTCATCTCCTTTCTTTGGGCTGGTGTGCAAATAATGTGACTTATCATTACCATTTTAGGACTTAGGGAAGGTATAAATGTACATTGTCCAGCACCATGGAAGGCGGACACAGGATTTCCAAATTAGCAAACATGACAACACAAGCAAAATCCTTGGAAGATGAAGCAAAACTAATGACTAGCCCAGTGAAGGGATGCAGATAATGTCGTTTCAACTCAATGGGAAACAATAAGAGGAAATGTATTAACATCCCAATTATGTATATCATCAAACTTCAAATAAACCATTAGAATTAGATCCATTTTGCTTTTTGCAGGTAGAAGTTACTTTAACCATTTGAAGAAATATTGCAGCCAAACTTGGATTCTTAGTCGTCTCTAAGAGGTGTTTCAAGCTTTCAAGCAAAGCTACCAACATTATTCGGTTTAAGACAGAAAAATTTGAAAAATCCTACCCATACCCCGGTAAGGTTTCAGTTGATTTTTGGCTTCAATCATTCCCAAGTCTACCAGCCCCCTTAGTCCATGTGATCATGCAAAATAACCCAATTGTTCATTTACTTCATTTTAAGATTTATTGATTGTTTTCCAGATTTCTATCAGCCAGACGGAAGGGGTGAGAAGGCTATTAAAGAAAATCGAACTGCAATATCCACAAAAGTTTTTAATTCTAACAACACAAATAAGGACTTGACCTGATACAACCATTCAACCAACTACAAAAAGCTTGAAAAATCTTAACACAAAAGTTGAAACCTAAAGTTGAAAATTCTAACAAGAAGTGTGATACCTTGAAGGTATAGTAGTGAATTCTCACAATTAATAATAGCCTGTAAATAAAACAAAACCAGAAGCTCACCGGATACCAACCATTTTCATTATGGTGCAAAAACGGAGAATCAAACTCACAATCTCAATCACAAAATAAAACTATCCAAATCAACAACACAACAAAAAAAATTAATCAACTAACATCTCGATTCCTTACTTTCTAAGATCGATAAGATTTCATTTGTTCTGTTAACATCAATACTACGGCTTAACTATGCATATGAAGTCGTAACTTGTCACCCTAATTCTATGGAAATTTTTTATCATAAACTCGAGAAACGAGAACGAAATACTTAAAAACGAAATGAACGAACAAGGTAAGAGTAACACAAAACCTGAAACAAGAACTCAATATTATTCTTCCTCGGATCACGAGTTCAACGCCGTAAATTCAAACTCCCCTCTCTTTCCTCAGTCAGCAATTCACTCCTCCGAATCCGAGACGATTCTAACAATTCGCAGCCGCCACGCACCGTTTCGGAGTTGAAATTGGAAGAAATTGACAGATCAAAGAAAATTCGAGGGAGGTAACGAGCGTGAGAAAGAGTGTCTTGTGAAGAGAGAGCGCGGTTCGCTGGTTCTAGGGTTTGGAGGGTCAATAGAGTCGAAAGTCGAGAGACAAACGAGGAGGGTTGGTCCCTTTCCCTCTGGTCTATTTGATTGGTTAAGTAACTGCGCTGCCTTGTATGGTAATTAGGTCCTTAATTCTTATCAAAATAACATATTCGTACATGTTTGGTTGTTCGTAACGAATAGATCCCCGGTATTGTTTAATAAAAAAGATCAGGGACCTATCCGTTATTCATTATTTGCCGGTTGTAACTTTATTTTGTCTTGCTTATATTATTCAAAATTAAAAAAATAAATTATATTTATAATTCAATTTATTTTACGATTTTTATTTTTGTATGATATTTACAATTTAAATTAATAATAAAAATTACATACCTCTTTTTTTATAATTAATTAAAAAATTTATACATCACTTTTGTTTGTTATTTTAATAATTTAAAAAACACTTCCTATCAAATTTTTATATTTTTATTCAATTAATGTTACTTATTTGAATAAATTAATCATGTCCTTTTGGTATCATTACAATGTTGTGTTTGTATAGTTATTGAATTATACATATTAACTTCATAAATATATTAAAATAAATTTTAAAGTCGAATCAATTCATGCTATTTAAAAGTTAAACAAATTTTAACTATAATTCTATACGTGTATTGTTATTTTTTATTGAACAATAAAATTGTTATTTATTTATTTATTAATAATATTAAAAATATAATTGAATTTAAATTAATTATTTTTTAATTAAATGTAATAGCTTAAAATAATAAGGTAAAATGAATGTCCCAAATTTTTAATTTTATTTTATGTTTATAAATTGATTAAAAAAAATAAATTTAGAAGATTACATTATTAAAATATAAATACTAATTAATTGCCATTTAAAATGACAAGTTGGGCCCGACAATACAACTTAAAACAAGCCCACATACGAGATGGAGGCTTAAAGACTTGCACTGAACCGGTATTACTAACTACACACCATCTAATTCGGAGTACACCCTTTGGACTCTAGTAGAATCCCCTGCCGAGCACGAGAGTCATTTCGCAGCTTTGGTGGAAGGTATCAAGCAGAGCATAAAAATCGTTTATTCGGTCAGCTAATTACGATTTTAACCTCCAATCTTAGCTCGTTATCTTTTTATAAAAACCGTCGGCAGGACATCGAAATTAGTTAGCATTGGTGAAGGTAACTTAACGGCAATGATGTCTCTTTCTTCACTGGTTCAACTACTGCTCGTAGCTTTTATTGGTACGACAGCGTTTTGCAAACTCGATGCTAACCGGATCAGAGAAGTAGTAGACGACGATCGTGGCCAGCAGAGAGAGTTCGATTACTTTAACTTGGCGCTACAATGGCCTGGCTCTATCTGTCAACACACTCGCCATTGCTGTTCCTCCAACGCTTGTTGCGGAGGGTAAATTTGTTTTTCTCTCTTTATTCTATTCGAGTTTCTTAGTAGTTGACCGATTGGAGACGTATAAGGCTGGGAGCTTCGATTGTATTTTGCAATTGTCTTTAGTAGATTTTGATGGATCACGTCTTTTTATTTATCTTGCACGTTTTATTTCTCATGTTCTTCTTAGCTCGTAGAGATTGCCGTTTTATCGAGCAAGTTTTATGTGGAAATCGAGGCTGTGAGAAACTTATATAGTTATTCTTGATTTTTCTTTCCTTTTCAGATCGAATGCTCGTACTGAATTTACAATCCGTAAGTATCAGGTTGATTTATTAGCATTTTCAAATTTTATTCTTCATTCTTTAAAACAACCAATATGTACTTGGTAGGTGGCTCAAACACGTACATGTCAAAAAATTCCTTCAGAATAGCCAAATTTCATCACGAAAGTGATTCGACTTGTATAGCATTTTGAAATAATTTCTGCTTACGGTGGATGATTTGGTCTTAGGTTCAGCTAAGGTTTTATGCTTTGATAACTGTTGTTCGGAGCAACTTGGCCCGGTGTGCATAAATTTCTTCCAGTTACAGAGAGAAAGGAAAGAGATGTGCTCATTTAAGTTTCTGTACTGGTATTGCAGATGGATTGTGGCCTGACTATAATGATGGAACCTGGCCTTCCTGTTGCAAGCGGTCCGATTTTGACCGAAAGGAGGTATATCTTCATGTTGGTTAATTTTCAAATCTTCCATCATTGATTGTCTTGTTTGTGCATGCGGGGCTGATGCAACTGTAATAGAGCCCAGGAGATTTAGGGAACAACTCACAGGACTCTTAAAATGATTAATTTGGTATGTCTTTTGTCAAAGTAAAAAAATAATCCCTGTAGGTAGTGAACAGCTGTCAGTTAATTAAGTGTTATAGTTTCATCAGTAACTTACTGTCTAATTATACAATTTTACTAGTTGTGTTTATATATCCATAGTGTTTCCTATTCTTAAAGCATTTTCATGCCAGTTGTGTATTAGATTTAGAATCTGTAGTGATTTCCTTGTATCTTATACATATGTAGATCTCAACATTGCTTGATGCTTTAGAGAAGTATTGGCCATCTTACAGTTGTGGTTCATCATCAAGTTGCCATGG
This sequence comes from Xylocarpus granatum, assembly GCA_019650275.1. Lineage (NCBI taxonomy): Eukaryota > Viridiplantae > Streptophyta > Magnoliopsida > Sapindales > Meliaceae > Xylocarpus > Xylocarpus granatum. The sequence goes on along the minus strand of BNST01001918.1, from coordinate 22,575 downwards.
CACAAAAGGCTCATTTTGGGCTCACGAGGTTGCTATCAATCTTGCACTTTTTTTGTTTCTCAATCATGCCTCACTATGTTTCCGAACTCACACTGTTTTTTTCTTATGTTCTTATGATGGCTGAATTTGGGGACATGTATTGGCAGTGGGGTAATCATCTTTAACCTGCTCCATGATATAGTTGGTGTAGTTGGTTTGTAAGTACAAATATGTAGTTTCTTCATTGTACAAGCCATGCTACTTATGATTTTTCATTTTTACTTTGCAGAGAAGCACGGGACCTGTTCTTTTCCAGTAGTTAGAGATGAATACAGTTACTTTTTAACTACTCTCAACGTCTACTTCAAATATAATGTCACGGTATGTGAAGTGCTGGTTACAGTTCAAATATCCTGTGTTTCGTATAGGCTATTAGCAGAAGCAATGTGGTACAGATGACTACATTATTAGCCTTTTGATTCTTGTATTTCAATTGAATTTCATTAGAACTTGTTGGGTTCAATTGCTATCTATTCATTTTTTGTTACAAAAACATTATGTCAGAGAGTACTGAATGAAGCTGGATATCTACCATCTAATTCTGAAAAATATCCTCTAGGAGGCATTGTCTCTGCCATTCAGAATGCTTTCCATGCAACCCCTAAACTGGTTTGCTCGAAAGGTGCTGTGAAGGAACTTCATCTGTGCTTTTATAAGGACTTCAAGGTCAGAATATGTCTTCTATATCACATAATTAGAATATTCAGTTGTAGGCACTGACCCCTGAGCTTCACATTTATTTGGTCCAAGTTAAAAGAAGAATAAAAGTTATAGACCCCCATATCTGTGTGTTCTAAATATTCCTTCTTGTTTCAGCCTCGGGATTGCATAATTGAAGCAAGCACTGCACATGACAATTATTCCTCATGGAGTTCATGTCCCAAGAACGTGAGCTTGCCCACATATGTGTCACCGAGTAAGTTCCCTCTATCTATGCTCTATTGTTATTGTAGCTGCTTTGGACTATTTCCGGTCATAGACAAGAGATCCAACTTACCTGTTCACTGCCATCAGACGCAGAGTTTGAACGAACTGGTAGTTGTTTATCTACCTTTCCCATGTGTAAAAAACGCAGATTTTGTTTTTGTTACTTCTTTTAGCGGACTAATCTTTGAATGCATTTTTGCTGAGTTAAGGTGTTGCATTTTGAGCCACAAAAGCTGTAGAGTAGAAAGGTCAAAAACAACCGTGTTGGATTACCGATGTAAATTAATTGCTACTCATTCAGCTGGAATAAAATTAAGATTCTTTACTGCTAAGTTTAACGGAAATTTATTTTCCCGTCCTATATATATACTGAGGATGAAAAATGGGTCACGCATAATGTGTCCTGAAAATTGAACTACATGACAAAAATTTATCCAAAATTTTCTACAAATTTCAATTGAAATTTACATTTCTGTTTCTGCTCTATTGTAGGGCTTGATGATGCAGAGGTTGCAATTCCATGGATGCTTGAAAATGAAGCTCTCTAAGACCTCGGCAAGATTTATGTTCCATTCCAACAGTAGATTGCCCCCTGATCATAATCACATTTAATGTATAATAATACGCAAATAAATGCATAGTAATTTCCTCGCTTTATCACCTCTTTATTAGCACTGCGAACGCTTTAATTGTTTGTCATTTGATCTTCATAAATGATATATCATTCTTCCATAGGCTGGAGTGATACTTCTCCATCAAAATTTTCAACTGTTGATGCGCGTCCACAACCAAATTTAACATTACCTTCTAATGAATTCGATCTAAGATTGTAAAATTATCTCAAGTATTACCTTTCGATTATGGGTTTCATAGCATAAAGCATTCATCTAAAGCCGCATGACGCATGGGTTTCATAGCATAAGCATTCTTTTAAAGACAGATGGGTTCATAGCATAGAGTTCTCCATATGTCAGCTTGCAATTCTGTTGTCTAAAATTCATACGCAAGAGAAGCCAATAAGAATTTGATTCTAACTCGCTACATTGTACAAGAGAATTCTTATTTGGGTTTGTGGTCAATCAAAAATTTAAAAAAATTACACCAAAAGCATATAAGATTTGAATTCAAATGGCACCTACTCAATCGTAATTGCAATTACCCGGCATAACGGAGGTTGATTTTGCGACATTCGACCTGCATATCAAATCAAACTTATGTCAAATAACAATATGACTCCAAATCAGTCAAAGTTTTAGCTGTAAACTGAAGAACGACTGTAGTCTAATAAACATGTCTGCATACCATTCACACATCTCCCGTGATCTTGAAGTTTATCAGCTGAAATTGGATATAAATAGCCATCCGGAAGACTTCTGCAGTTAACTGAGCAAACTTCTTCTAAATTCAGAAACATTTGATGGATCAAACATTTTGAATGAGTATTCTGGATATATGTGTGGCCAATTGGATCAAGCTTTACAAAATTCAGTAAAATGCAAAGCAGAGAAGCTCTTGCTGCCACTTCGTTGAGCATACGACTGATAAATCTTTAGAACAAGCTGATTATCGTTCGTTATTCCACTTGGCAACAAGTGACTTCATCCATGTAGACAAGCAATGCGTAGAGAGGTGTTCTGGTAAATCTGCCTGTAAAACATAAAAGTAATCAGAAAAGCTTTTTACTTTGATCAAAGAAGCTTAACAAGTTATATACAGAAAGTTAAATATAATAAACGCACACTAGTCCATGTAGTCGAAAACCCATCAGTAGAAAGCAACCAACTAACAGCCTTCGATTGCAAACTTAGTCCACTACTAGAGGTATCGAAATCCAATAGCTCGCTGTCATATCTGTCATCGCGATCATAGTTCCTCTTTCTTTTCTTTTTAGTCTTTTTCGTCTTCCTAATTCTGTTAGATGATGTGGTATTCAAGTTTGATCCGCGTTCCTCCGGAAATCCATCATAAGATATCAAGGTGTACTTGTCGGATTTGCGGAACTGTATCCGGTTACTCACAAATACAGATTCCCAGGACTCCAGAGTCTGACATTCCTCCGACAACCTATAATAAATGACCCAAGAATGAAGCCCCATCACTTTTATTACCTCAAAGGTGTCCAACTTTAAGCACTCCTTCAAAATCACTGCCAAGTTGTTGACTTTGAGTGAAGTTGAGCAAATCTGCAACACAATATCTTTAATTCTTACTCGTTCCTCCTGGTACTCGTCATCATGTACAAAACTGAGAAGTCGTCGTCTTTGATTGATAACCGCATTCAACAAAAGCAGCTGATCAATAGATTCACATTCACTACACCTAGAAAGTATAATCTCAAGCCAAGAAGATGAGCTACCAAAATCCTTAGGTTCCATTTTTGCATTGACATATTTACCCAACAACTTCAAGAAACTGGAAAACTCACTCTCTTCGAGAATAATAAGAAGTCGACAACACAACGACGAAAAAGACTCCTCCATAAGAAACTCATCGACAACTTGCCATACATCCTTTGCATCTTCTTTATACATCAAGTCAACAAAAAAGTCTATAAAGAACTTGGTATCAATGAATAAAATCTCACCATCTTCTACTGATTCAGCAAATTCATTAGAAGACCAAAATTCAGGCACATTTTCGAGGAATTTTTCAACCGTCCGTTGTACATCCAAATCAAGAAAGTAATGCGGCTTCGTAGCAACCATTGCAGGCGATTGCCCATGTTTTCCCTTCCACACGAGCTCCTCCCAACAAATATCCCGATTTACGAAAGCAAATTTCGATAATGCCTTAGCCCCTTTTTGGTGTCCTAATCCAGTACCATCAGAAAAATTAGAAAACCATTGCATTATACGCCTCGGATTTCCTGTTTCATGAAAATTTTTACCACAATCAGAAAATCCCTCAAAATCCCACATCAAAAAGACGTAAAAAAAATAATTACCTTCAAAGAATTTCTCAAGCTTGTAACTTTTGTTGGCCAAGACATTTCCTACTCTGTAGGGCTTTTTCTCAAATATCATTCGCAAGAGTTGACACACAAAATCAGAATTTTTTTGCTTGTTCAAGAAATTCACAAATAACTTATGCTGCTGGTTGGAACTGATTGAATTTATGCCTGATACAGTGTTGCAAAGCCATAGTCGAGCTTCTGATCGGCTTTCGGAAGTCGTCAGTGACCAGAGAAGAGATTCAAGCTTATTCAAAAGAGAGATTATCAATTTCGCAGAATCATTTCCTCCATCGTCGTCTTCCCAATTAGGTTTTGACAAAAATAATCGAACCATTATTTTTTTGTAATAGGCAACGAGCTCTTCTGAAACGATATCTAGGTTTTCCGTTGCAGTACGAAAGTTAGAAAGAATGATGAGAGTACGCGTCGTTCATGTTCGAACTTCGACAAGGTTCTTATGGAGGCCACGGGTGTAGATTATAACAGCAAAAACCATGGGCCTTAATAGGCCCAAATCTTACAACATCACGGGTTTTCTGTATAATTAAATAACATCTTGTTGAGCTTATCCTTCACTAGTTTTTTCTCGGCTGAAGAACCGATCCCAACCGCCCAGCCCATACTCCAATGTCATGTTGTATTAAAGCGAGCTCTATTTTGTGCAACAATTCCCAGTTTTTATGGTTATTGACCCTTTTGCATCGAGGAGGAGGAAGAAACAAAGAAGAGATGTTGAGAAATCGGATACTCTGGTTCACGGCGGGATTTTCAGTAGTCGGCGCTGCAATTGCGCAGTTCGTTTGGAAAGATCTTTGGGCTGACCGATATGCCCTTTCCGCTGATGTAACCCCTTGTTTTCTCTCTGATTCATGTTTATGTTTTTGTTCCTGAAGTTCCACTTCATTTTTCTTTTGATTTTTTTGTAAGTGAAATGAGAAATAAATACTGGTGGGTTTTGTTGTGATATTTGCTATGGCGCAGACTAAGCAAAAATTTGAGACCCTTGAAGCCAGAGTGTCGAATCTTGAGTCAAATCTGCATAAGGTAATTGTAAACTATTTTCTTCTCCGTGTGCAGGGAATCAGTTATGGGGTTTTCCGATTATTTGTTTATGATGTTCAGTATTTTACTTTCTTTGGCAATAACTTAGAAAATGCAAGGATTGCTTATTCAGTTATGTTCGTTTTTAATATGAATGCATGTCCATTTGAGATTTCTACATAATAGGATCTCTTTGTCTCATCTATATCAATAATATTTGGGTTTGGTGAGAGAAAGGAATGGAATAAATCTATTTTGAAATTTTATGGTGAACTTTCTGGTGCTATTTTTTAGGAATGTGATTATTGAGCCATGAATTACTTGCTTCGTCTTCCACTAGTTAACGTGCTGACACTAGGGTTAAAACTTGGGGGGGTTTATGTTAAGAGAAGTATTGAAGTTATAGTGAGCACGATGCTCAAGCCAAAATGGGAACTGGCTGCGTCTGAAACGGCGGTGAGGAATTGGATCTAGCTGACATGGGCATTCAGTTTACAATTGGAATTATCTGTATGGTTACTGCTTTTCAGTTACCTACCTTGAAGTATGATTTTGCCATGTTCAAAACAGTTTCCATACTTCTGAAATATGTACGGGTTAATTTCTCGTTATGGTACTTTTTAATAAAAATACGTCTGACACATGTGATATTGGGAAGAGGGTCTGAATATGTTTCAGCCATTCCACAATAGTTATCTTGTATTTTTACTATGTATTTATCTTGATCAGAAGTGTTTAATACCCGATTACCCTGTTTTTTGATACTGGCAGGTTGAAGGTTAGGTGCTGTATGAATCTCAAATTAATATTAAGTTTCAGATTGTCTTCTTAAGTTACTCAATCTAATGAAATGGTTCTTTGACAATTGCTCGGGCTGCAATATCTCTTGTAGAAATCACATGTACTGGTTCAACTTTTGAAAATAATTGACATTTCTTCCTGCATCTTTGTGAAATTTGTTTTCTCAATTTTATCTTTCTCGAGTATGGTCATAGCACAGCTATCCTAACAGCAGGAATAAGTGCAACTTAAATTCTTTGGAAAAATAATTGAGATGGCTGGCACAAGTTTTGTCAAGTATTCTGTAAAGCTGGTTTTAATGCGTAAATCAACCCTCTGATGTTCGCTGTTTGTAGTATTTGTCAGCAAATTTGGCAAGAGATGACAGGCACGTAGCAAAGTTTTCAACTAGCAGCAGGGCTATGATACACGGACGATCAAATTTCGCATAAGTTAACAGGCCATCAGTGCTTTCAAGCCTAGAATTAACTTTTATTTTCAACATTTTTTTTACATTTGAAAGTCCCTTAACACAAATTGATATTTACATACTGCACAAACTACAAGAAGTTCCTACAATAAATTAATCAACCAAAGGAAACATAAGAGAAAATTAGGAAATATCAACTTCAGGATTCTACAGTATCAGACACAATGGACATAAAGTCTTCTTTAACTTGGAAAGAGAAGCTGATTGAGTAACCGGCTTATTCATTTTTCAGCTATGAATTGAGGGGTGCAACTTGATGGAAATGGTCAGAATCACCGATCCTCATCAGGAATTCATTTGATGCGATGGTTGGGGAAGGATTGAGTTGGCAATCTCGTCATTCACCTTCACCGGAAGTGGAGGCATTTGCTTCATTACCTCTGGCATGTCATTCAAGCTGCATAACTTCCAACTCAAATTAGAAGAGTGCAAGATAACAGAAACATAAAATTCCACAAACTCTTAACGTGGTGTAAATATATTGTTCACTCATTAGACAACTCCGTTAGGCCAAACATTCCTCAATTTCACTATCTTGCTTTGTAATGAAATTTTCCACAATAATAATACACCCGCCCTTTCTATGTAAACCCAGATCTTGCCACTCTTGAGCATTCTCATAATGATAAAATCACTGAACATTCCATAGGAAGCATAGATGTTATGACATACTCATTCATAATTGACAGAATGTTGTCGCGAGCCTTGCACAAGAGATCAATGTTTTCACGTATCTGCAAGAAAAGAAAAGACGTTGTAAAACCATTAAACCAATGCCCTTACTGAAACAAGTGAAACATTGTGGGAAAGATCCAAAGCAGATTAGAGATGATGTCTAGTTAAAACCAATGTCCTCGCTAAAGAAGTTCCAAAAATAACATCACTCTGCTGGGGTGCGTGTATTGGCAAAAGCACACAAATTGTTCAGCAGCAGGAGCTTATGATTGGCTAAATGAAAACAAGAGCTCAGATTCACATTGAAAGCATATGTAGGCACTATGAGTGGAAAAATATATTTCACCTGGAAAGCTGCAAAATTTGCAGAAATTTGATTAAACATTTGAGCATTCTGCTCAAGAAGATCTCCTGTAACACCACCAATGGCTGGAAATGACAGAGAGAATATTTAAGCTTGAAAGAAATGATGATAAATATAAAAGAACAAAAAATATGTTGGTTAAATCTGGTCTGTTCTGTAATAGTCATCATTTGCAATCAAAATAGATAGGCTATGTACATTGTTCCAAAGTGTTTCCAGGCCTTCTCAAGTTAAATGATTTTCTGCAACTAAAAATTTGCATAGCTTGTAGGATAAGTATACTAATTTCCACACCCTATAACAATCAGTAGAGAAAATAAATCCTCCTTTCTTGTGTTATTTTTTTTCCTATAAAAATAAAGTTGAATCAATGACTCCTTCCCAATAACTCTATACTAACCTTTGAATGAGATGCCATCATCAGTGTCCATAGGGATCATTGGTGGAGCATAAGAAGGACCATTAGGACGAGCTCCTAAATGAGAGGAAGATTTTGCCGAAGAGTCTATAGCTTTTTCCTGTGAATACAAATCCATATTGATCTAAGTACTTCAAAGTTGACAAACAAGGACAAGCCATACTTGACAATAGACTGGCCAATTATAGGAACACCACCAGAAGTTGTTCCGACAGACTATTAGTAACACAAGAATTCACATGAAGAAGCTATGTCCATGTAAGAGAAGTATCAAAAGCAACATTTTTCTGACACCTAGGACTTTTTCTCATAACATCTAGGCATGTCAAAAATTTCAATAGTTAATTTTTCAGATTTCAGAAAACTGGAAAAGGTACAGATAGTAGGCACTACAAAACACTGATAGCCACATCTATTTTAAATAGGACCCACTAGTCTAATTGATTTCATTTCCAACTAACTGTGATCTATTATAGCTCTTGTTATCTTTCTCCTTCCCAAATTTTTACGGCCTGTCTCTTCTGTAGAACTAGCAAATAGTGTTTCCAGCCCACAGTGAACACACATGTTATTGCAAGCACATATAGAGTTTTGTCATGTCTATAAAAAGAAAAAACAATATGAATGAAACAAAGGAGTGCACTAAATGCATTCACAGGAAGTGGTATTGGAAGAACATACTTTTCTGTCTTTGTTTTTCCTTGCTGAATTATGATCCTCTTTCCTTCGCTTGCCATTTTCCTTTTTCTGAAAATAGATGTAAATCTAACCGATTAGACTACTTAAACATATTTCACGTGAAAATCAGCATGTATTAGAATATGGTAAACATGTTCACCATATGTAGCACAATGAATGGCCAATAGTAATATTTTGTACCACAACATAAATTCAATTCAAAATTTTCCTTATATCACTATAATGGATGAAAAGCTGCCTTCAGTAAACATATGTTAGACTTTAATATGTTACAAAATTCATCCACAGAAGAAGAACTTCCACTACTTAATTTTCTCTCCCTAGCACTGGACATAAAGAAGATGCACCTACAAAATATCTCCCTTAGGGTTTCTAAGAATGTTCCCAATTATGGTAGGTAAACAAATCAAGCAAAAGAAATTTACAATGAAACACAACTACTTAAAAATGAAAACTTACACTCATCCATCTACAACGTAGTGCTACATCCCGAACTGTTTTGTCCTTTAACTGCATTGCAATCTTGGCATACCGGACAATAGGTGAATCCGCTGCATACCTATAGCAAGGTTACAACACCGTATTTATCAACTATACAATTTTCATCCATAAAATTCCAGCCATGAAAGAAACAAACAACATGCATAAGTGATTCTCTAAATATCAACCTATGCTCATTCACCAGCCAAGCACAAGTACTCATCTCCAAGGTTATAAGACACTTTAGGCTTCCTCAAGACATATAGATGAACACATATCATGCTTCACAGAATGGTCAAACACTTGATTGATTCTACAATGAGCTTAAATGAGAAAACATAGAGACTTGATGCTTTACAAATACCATGCTGTGGGCTGCCAGCCACGAAATAAGTGCTGACGATACAAACAGCACACCTCTGACCAAAAACAGCTGAAAAAGAAAATCTTGAAACTGAAAAACCAACTCATATCCTCAATGCAACACTTATGATTATAGATATTGCAAACTACACAAGGAGCATATAAATCTAACTTTTCCAAAGATGGAAGGGCAAATATTGGTAGGTAAAGAATGTAAAAATTGTAAACTTAACACGAATCACGGCCTTAATGCTCTTAGCCTTGCTTCTTACTGCTAGTTTGCAACCTATGTACAGGCACACATTATTGGAAAAATAATGGAAGTGTGTGCCTCTCCGTAACTTAAAAACTCTTAGCTGCCACAAACAAATCTTGAGAAAAAGCAAAATTCATTTGGTTTTTTCTCGCTCGGTGAAATTCCATACATTTGCATACGCATAAATTAAAAAAATTGTGAATTGCAAATCAAATGAAAATTCGCAGTTCATAGAAACACGAAGACAAAACGAAATAATTTCAACCGCCAAAACGAACAAAGAAATCACAAATCACAACATTCAGACTAATATATTTTTAGTTTTTCAAAAAAAGAGACTGACTTGGCGAGCAAATCTTCGAGAACTGACTGTTCGTCGGGAGTCCACTCGGTGGAAATACCAGAATTGTGCCGCAACGCAGATGCAGTCTGCGTAGTATCCGGTGCCGAACAGTTGCCGCCGTTGTTGCTCGAATTCACGGAAACACCATTCGGAGTTGACTTCTGGGCCGCCGATGAGCCTTCCTGGTTGTTACCTAACGGGTTCGCACTCGCAGCCATGAGAAGGGAACCGAAAAACTAACAAGAAGACAGAGCCGCTCTCTCTCAAATTGTACAGCTTCTTAGGCTTCCGTTAGCAGATTTAAAAAGAAAAAAATAGAAAACAAAAATACACGTAAAATTATAGCTTGGATTTCGGACAAGATTGGGACTGGGTAGACGAATCTTCGTAATCCGTTTTGTGTTGTTTCCTATTTTAATAACTTGCCTTTTTCTTTTTCTGTAAATAAATAATTTATGGTTAAACAAATAAAAATAAAAATAAAAATGGTATTTTATTCCTCATTGAAGTTATTATTAAAAGTATTTATTAAGGGCAAAAAAATTAACTAATTATTGCTCGCACTCTTAGTGTCATTAACTAGTCAGAGTAAGCGTCAAGACAGGCGGGCGGGTTTTACAGGCGGGTGTGAGGTGAGACATGAGATCAACGTCAACTATTTTCATGGCTCATGGATTCGAATTCGCAGCAAGGAGGAGGTTCGTTTGAGAAATATTTATTACTTTCTTCGATTCCCAGTTTCTTTCTTTCTTTTGATATTGTTCTTGTTAATTTTTTTCTTCTTCAATTTTCATCCACAGATTATGTTTTTTTATAGGGTTTTTTTTTAAAAAAAAATAATTTGTTTGTTTGTTTCATCGTGGAATTTCTTTTTCTTTATTGTATTTTCTGTGTTTTATCTCCGTTTTATCGTAAATTACATGAAGAAGTTACTTCCTTTGATTGGTTCTCTTTAATTTTTGAGAAAGCCATTTCTTTCTTTTCTTTAGTTTGATGAACTGTCTGTTAATTTTGTGGGAATTTGGAATGATTCTATTCTTACTGATAATCCATACACTCACAGTTGGGAAATTGTTTCTGCAGCTGATAGAAATACGACAGTACACGGGGAACGCTCTTACTCGGCCTGGACCCAAAAGGCCTTGGGATCGGCAAAATTACGGGAGCACTGCATACGGGGGCAAGCGTTGACCTCTTTATCTTTCGAGTAATGATGTTCTTGATCTGATTTGTCGGTATTTTCTATTTCATGGTTCTGGCATTAGTCTTGATGAGTTTTAATGCCGATGCAGGTTATAATTCTGGTTTAAATTATAACTTGGGATATGGTTCAGGAATGTCTGGTTCATCATACGGTGGACTTGGAGGTTCTTATGGCAGTGGTGGTGGATTCTACTGTAACAGCATGTAGAGGGGAGGTTATGGCGGTATGTATGGTGGAGGACCGTATAATAGTGGTTTTGGAGGCCCGATGGGTGGTCCTTTTGGTGACCAAGATCCAAATAATCCATATGGTGGTCCATCATCTCTCCCAGGCTTCTGGATTTCCTTCCTTTGGGTGGTATGGAAATGTTAATTTCTATATTCCTTTTCCTTTAACCAATCTTCACCTGAATTTTCATCAACAAGATGAAAAATGCTAACTTTGACATTTCGGTTTGAAACTTCTTTGGTCAACCCTTAACTTTGTCAATTGATTAGTCGGTCTTGGGATGAATATGAGCTTTTGTCTGCTTCCTCAATTCTAAAAAGAGTTTCCTTTACCCTATGTATAACCAATGTGCACCTGGCTTATATGGTGTTAAGGTGTTCCAAATATCATTTCCTATTGATTTATGAGCTAGTTTCTGAGTATAAGGAATGCTTATGATCTTGTTACCTCTTTGCTTTAGTGCATGAACTTATCTCTGCTTAATGGAAAATGTACTTTTGGTTCATGCTTTCCTTGTCTCTACATGTCCTATTGCAACTTGCTGTTCCTCTTTGTATTTGTGTGGTTGACAGGCCATCATTTGTGTTATATCTTAATATTTTCTGTGTCTGTATAAATTAGCAGTTATGCTTGGCTCTTGAATTGTGGAAACTGATTGATACAGCTCAATTTTGTTGCCAGTTTTTTTTGTATGATGAAACTGAGTACATCTACTGTGAATATGTCAACAGGTTTATATCTTTTCATGCTCCAAGACTCGTATTTATTTATTTTGTAACAGTGGCAGATGCAAGGTATTGTAAACTTTTTTGGCCAAATATCAATTCTAATAGAACAGAATACCCAAGCATTTCACATGTTTATGTCTGCACTTCTTCAGGTGCTTCTCTCTCCACATACTATTTTCATTTTCATCTTTCTCAATATGACTTGGAGCAAAATAGCAATTGGATAAGTAAAACCTTAGTGATCTTTTGATGAGATGAAGTTGGGAATGTGATTTATTCAGGATATCTTCACCTTGCAGCTTTTTGATTGGTCGGGTTTATTGTATGGAGAGTTGGCTAGATTTGTATTGAGATTTATGGGAATTAAAACAAAGCCAAGAAAGGTTAATCAAGTGGGACCAAATGGAATCCCAGGCAATCCTCACGGTCAGAATTTAACCGAGAGGCCTAAGGCTGCCCCAAGCCGTGCATGGGAGAATGTACGGGTACAGAATGGTAGCAGTTAGATTGATACTTCCCTGTCTGTCGGGATATTTTCCAGGGAAACCAAACCAACCAGGAATGGATAGTTTTCCTGTGGTAAGAGTACAGATGTAAGCTCCACTACTCTGACCAGCATGGGTTGGAATGCAATGAAGATTTGCTTTTCCCTAAAAATAAACGATGCGCCTCTCTGAAAATGCCTGTATTCTTCTGTAGAATAGAATATTTGTGACAAATTGTTCCGACTTGTTTTGTTTTTGTGCCAAGGGCAACCTTGGGATAAATTGTTACAACAGATCCAATGAAGTTAAGGTAAGAGGGATGTAACGCTGCAGTTGTTCCAGGGTGGATATGATACCACACTAATATTAAGTTACTCCATTATTTTTGTTTCTCAAAAATTGAAAGCTGCACTGCATAAGAACCACTTCCATTATTCAAAGGCTTCTTCAAATGATTTTACGTGTTTTCCTGGTGAATTGTGGGTATGGTTCTTTTCGTTCATCTGTTGATTTGTTACTTTCTAATTCCTTTCCTAATACTTCTGTAAAATGCTGGACAACAGTCGTGGTAGTGGTTCCGATATTGTTGTAATATCTGCCAATCCACCATAGTAACGTATTTAAAAGTTAAATCAAAAGCTGAGAAGATATATATTCTATATATATGCAAGCATCCAAATCGGAGTTCTGTTGAACTTGTCCATAGAAAAAAATCACATAGCTGAGCAAAGTAAGTGTATACTTAAGCAGTGCTAAAATGCATAATAAACAGAAATTGAACAATCACAAACTTATCGCTGCAACCATGGTAGAGGAAAGGCAAATCTTAACAATTATCCATGAGATTGCTGCTACTTTAACAGCACATATACCACCAAATTTGATCTCGGAAAAATTATTTATGTCCTGTTATCTACTAATGATCTTTTAAAGCATCATCGTCTTGTTATCCAATCGGGTCCTATACACATTATTTCTTCTTCCTTTACCTCAATGTTTCCTCTGTACAATTTAAACAACTCCAATGCTGTTGAAGATACCCGGCTACTCTTATTCACATACAAGACCACGAGCCGTTTGCACCCATCTCTTAAAGCCTGCAACCCATGATCGCATAGATTTCGACAGCGGTTCACATGAAGTTTCTCCAAACTATTGCAGTTCAATCCAATAGACTCCCAACCTGGAAATCTGATCTCGTGGCATAATGCCAAATTCCACTCTTGAAGTAATGGGCAGCCTTTTGCAATTGCCACAATAGACTCATCGCCTATAGTTCGGCACATTCGAAGGTTCAAGATTTTCAGCCTTGTGGCAAATCCTGTCCCGATTGCTGCCAATCCACTTCCAGAAAGAGACCAGCTCATACCAGAAACATTTAAAAACTCTAGCCCACCACCACTGACAATGCCAGTTATCCCCTCTAATTGAAGCTGACAAGATTCGGCATCAATGTAGGCTAAAGTTGGTGAACACCCTTTGAAGCCAATACCAGTTACACCCCTACAACTAGAGATCTTTACTGCCTGAAGTTGACTGCATCTTTGCGAAAGATACTTCAATCCAGAGTCAGAAATACACAAGCAGTGAGAGAGATTCACATGCATCAAAGTTGTGCAGGTGTTGGCCAAAGTCGCTATTCCTACATCGCTAACATTGCATCGATACAAGCTAATACTTGTTAAGGAGGAGCAACTGGTAGCAACCATTGTAAGTCCATTATCAGTGATTTGAAAACAACAATCCAAATAAAGAGTATGCAATTTCGAACCATAGTTTTGCAATTGGTTTAGGCCTGAATCAGGTAGCTCAGTGCAACCAGATAGAGACAAACAATGTAAATGCTGAAACCGAGTGAGCAGTCTGCTGAGATGTAAGGACCTAATGTCAAGATTGGTCTGAGATAGTGAAGAAAGAGTGAGTTGGGTGAATGAGCACTGGAATTGTAAGGATCGACGACATAAATTTTGAATATTAAGCCAGCGATGGCAAGTCAAACCAAATGATTCATGGTCGGAACCACAGTCAAGTCGTTGAAAAATAGAACAGAGGCAATCATCAGGCAGGTGCATGATGGAGGTCTGCTCATTGCAATATGTACTGTCCATCTCAAGTTTGTTGACTATCTTCTGAAGGCTGTAGAGCTCGGATCTTTATTGTGAACTTTTTATAATTTGAGCTGGTTGTGTTGGGAGAGTCAAGACCACAGAGAGCAGGCGAGTATCTGTATCCATAGCCTATATGAACCCCACATTTACGACACAGGAATTTAGTTTTCGAACGATATCGACCCCAAGAGACAGGAAAACAGTTTACCTCATCAACCTGCGTGAATCGACTAAGATCAACAGAAAGAAAGGAGATAAAACCTTTCTTTATGGATTTCTGGTACTCAGATCCTATGCCAGAAGTGATCTGATTCGAGGATGTCAAATTTAGAGGGTATCCACAAGACCCACAACTAAAAAAGAGAATTGAAAACAGGTTATTAGTTTCTATATTGCTATAATTTCCAGGCAACCGCAACATGCATCATATGTAACAGAAGCAAGAAGTAAAACAATAAAATAAAATGAAGCTGAGCACTGAAGAAACCATAGTTCAATAACAAACATTACTCGATCAAGAAACTATTACACGAAAGTAGCAGCACAAATTCTTGGATCAAGGCTTAACAAATTGACCTTTATTTTATCCAAATATGAGATCTGGATAATCCGTGTTATTAAAATGAGATTCATCTGGTGATCTGATAATGCAGAACACCAACTGGTAGGACCCACAAATTACACAAAAACAGAAAAACAAATTTTGTCGTCTGCAAGAAGGCAAAGTCCAGGCGCTGACCCCACAAGCTAAAGATTACAACAGCAATTTACGAAAACAAAAATTGTAACGCATATTCTTAATCTTGCTAATTAGCACGTAATGTTGCTCCCGAATTCAGCCACTCACGAAATAAATGTTCAAGGGAAACGACTTGCAGCATTATTAAATTATTTTTTTAAAAGAATGAAATTAACAACGTTTAAAATGGAGGAACTTGCAGAAACCATATGAGATTGATTTTCTAGCACCGTAAACCACAAAATCACTATATAGACACAAATTACGCAATACCCGAAGCTGAAATAATCAAATTTAGCAGCAAATCTGAAAATTTAGCGAGAAGGAGAGCCAGATATACCTGTAAGAGACGTCAGCTTGGGACATTATCTTTCTGAGAATCAGAGGAAGGTCTTGGGTTCCATTTATTAATACAAGCAAATCAGATCGAAGTGTTGATTTACTTGTTAAAACGATAGACAGAACCGAAATTTCTATTTTCATTTTTGCTGTGTCTTTTCGTCTCATCGATGGAGACTAATTCATTCAACACTACTTCCTGTTCGGACTTTCAAGACTTCGGATGCCGGCCGTGGCTTTGTTATATTCGACATCTAGCTCTGTTTTGTACTTTGTGCTTTTTGATTGGATGTATTTTTCACATTTGGTAAAAATAATTAATAGAGATATTAACAAATATAATAAAGTATTAATAACACGTGTCATGTACACAAGTAGGGTGCGCTCTTACGATCTGCACCATCAGGCATACCCGCTGGTCTCTCAATAAAACCTAATCTTGCAATTGAAATAAATCGTGGCCGTCGATTTTCATCGACATTTTAGGGTTTTTATGTATATTAACTTGCACTAGTGACTCGTCCCCTTTTTACGTCTCTAGCTTTTGCCGCTGACATACATTTGAGCGTCAACAATGTGATGAGTCTAATGAACACAGTGTGCGTTGTATGTGTGTGAGTGTATATATTCCGATTGAGATTCATATACGTATGCTGTGTTTGATGGTTTTTATTGTTAAGTGCTCAGTTTTTTCTTTCATATGTATGGATATTTCGCTATATGAAGTTTGAATGTCAAGCTCTTACAGTGATAGTGTACAACTGTGTTTTCTGGGATTTAACTTATAGGGCTAAAATACTGCTTGACAATCATACGATTAAGTTTGGTTCGTTGTTGCTGAGTTATAGCATATGTTTGTTACGATTTGACGTCTACAGCAAGCAATTTGAAGTTTTTCTTTTGTTGGTGAAGCTTGTCAATGTGATCGAGACTGTCTCGTGTATAGTGTTGATGATTATTGAGAGTAGGGTTTATTCTTAGATGTACTTGTAGACCGCAATAAAATCAGAACCCAAATTCTGTTGATTTTGCAGAGGGGAGCCGATGCATTACGTCGTTGCAATTTTGCCTTCGGCTTTTACAGGTTTTACGTTGAAAGATTTTCATATGCTAAATGAAAGTATCATAATTAGCTATTAGGATGAATATAATTTGTTATCCTGTAATCTAGTGTAAGTGGGTTATCTCCGTGAGTCCATTTTTTTTTTATTTTAGGCACTTTTGTCAAGCTCAATAAGTGCAAAAGCTTACGCTTTAGTAAGCGCGTTACCCTTAAGTGAAATACAGAGAGCGGCGAGGTACTGTTATGGTGTGTACGTTTTTTCTACATTCTTAATGTTTCTACTACTTCAGGAATGTGTCGTGTTTAAATGTATGCTTGGATTTATTGTGTCTAGAGTGTAGACAGACACTCGTGCTACTGGTGATTCCGCGCTGATCTCCCGGGAGTCAAACACACAGAAGTACACACTCCTAAGTATCGGTTTGTTGTGCGATTTGTATCCTAATTTGTCTATTTTCTTGTCACTAATTGCTGATATATTACTCACAGATTTGTCAGACTAATTAAAATGAAGTAGCTGGAGGTAATTCTCATGTAGCCTAAAAGCTTTTAAATGTTTTTTCAGTCTCTCTTTGTTTGTTTTATATTATATCGTCATAATTATGTAGTCATGTTAAAAACCTTGCTATTGCCTGCATATATTTTATGCAGTAGAACAATTTATGCGAGGTATATAAGTCTGTTGTGATACTGCAAATGCTAGTTGATTGTGCATTATCACACAATCTACTTTGCTGTTTATATATATAGATTTTACTACTTTACCCTAGGACGCATCCATTATTAGACCAACAAAGATATTACAGCACAAATTGTATCTGCCAACATTGTTGGGGATATGGTGCTTGCATCTGCTTATGGCCATGAGCTTCCCAGATATGGTCTTGAGGTTGGCCTCACGAATTATGCTGCAGGTATAATAAGATTTACCACTTGTTAATCTACCATGTCTGTTCGTTCTTGCCAAAAAGGTTCTCAACTTCTGGTGCAGCAAAGTAAAAAGCAGCAAAGCAACCCCAAAAATCACAATCCGCACACCTGTAACCAGCTATACTGCACTGGACTTTCCTCGCGTGAGACACCTCCTCCTGGGCCTGACCTCGTCGTGTCTGAAAATGCTTGAAATGGATGACGAGTATGAGGGAAATGTTGAGGTATGTGGCATATCTTTTTGGTGTCCATTGACTAATACTACAACTTACCCTATTTGGATGTGGATTTAAAGTTTCAATTCATTTGGTTACAGGCAACTGGGGAGGATTTTTCAGTTGAGCCAACTGATAACAGGAGGCCTTTCCGTGCTCTTCTTGATGTTGGTCTTGTGAGAACAACTACTGGGAACCGTGTTTTTGGTGCTCTCAAGGTAATAAGAAACCTTAGTTTTTTATTGTCTCATGCAAATAACCACTAAAATGAATAATTTGCTATAAATTAGATATCTCATCCAATCATTTTAACACTATTTTTTAAGTTTAGGGTGCATTGGACGGTGGACTTGATATCCCTCACAGCGACAAGAGATTTGCTGGATTCAGCAAAGACGGCAAGCAACTTGATGCTGAAGTTCACCGTAAATATATCTATGGTGGCCATGTTGCCTGCATACATGAGGGTAAGGTTAATATTCTTGTATACAATTGCAATGCTAATCTAAAAACAACTTTAGTTTGAAGTAAGGGAGATATGCTTCTCCTTCTCAACTTATTTATTTTTTGTGTTAGATTTTGAGAAGACGAACCTAGAGGAGCTAGTACAAATGCGTCACTTTAGATGGACTATATATCAGTCGCGGAGAGGTATCGAGGCTGACAACCTTGAGGAGATGTACAAGAAGGTTCATGCTGCCATTCGAGCTGACCCTACACAGAAGAAATCTGAGACGCAGCCCCCAAAAGAGCACAAACGGTATGACCTTATGCATCACTTTGTTGATTTAAATCTATTTTCTTCTGTAATTGAGTTTGTGGCAAATTCGATGATGATGATGGTGATTTCATTTTGTGACAGGTACAACCTGAAGAAGCTGACTTTTTTGTGTTTATGAGGAAAGGAAGCTAACTATAATTGAAAGATTGAAAGCACTCAATGATGCTGGTGAAGACGAAGATGATGACGAGTGAACCCAATACTAGAATATTTTTGTTGGTCATTTCATTAGAACGTCTTCCATAGTTTACTAAAAATTCAAGAACCTGGCTTTTTTAACAGAGTTGAAAACTAGTTTTGTCGCCGTTATGTTTGTTTTAAAAATTGCAGTAAAATCGTTTATGTGGATTCAAGTAAGTTATTCATGTTTGTAACGAACAATATTCAGTTTGTGAAAACGCAGCGGACGAGAAGATATTATAGACTGTTGATTCCCTATGTGCTATCGCCGGTCGATGTTTAGGAGAGTGCCAGGTGACAGTCTGAGGATGTGGAATCTTCCTAGGACCATGGCATGGGTCGTCTCCGAGTGCCGTTCAAAAAAAAAAATCTTACTACTGCTCGGCGTTACGGGCTCTCCTATCTATATGCACGACACCGGAACTCCACATGGTCATGCCGAGGCTTTCCGGTGCATTGGGCAGTGTGTGGGTCAAGAACTTCACCGGGAGTGACAGAACATCCCTACAGGCATGGCAGAGGCATCGGGTGCTTTCAGCAGTGTCACGAGAGTAACTTCTGGGAGCGACTTGAACATCCACGTGGGCATGGCTGCTGGCATCCGACATGTTTGGCAGTGCATGGGGACGCATCCAGGACTGACCGGAACATCCCCATGGACGTGGTCAGAGGCTTTGGGTGCATTGGGCAGTGTGCAGTATGGACTTCCAGGAGCAACTGGAACATCCCCACAGGTGCAGCAGAGGTGTTAGGTGCCTTTGCAGTGTGCAGGATGAACTTCCCGGAGCTAGTAGAACATCCCCTGGGCGCGGCAGAGGCATCCCGGGCATGTTCAGCAGTGCGGGATCAAACTTCTGGGTGCGACTGAACATCCCTGCGGGAGATAGAGGCATGAGTGCTTTCGGCAGTGTGCAGGATGAACTTCCAGGAGTGATCGAAACATCCCTGCAGGCTGGCAGATGCATCAGGCGTATTCGACAGTGCATGCAAGGAGCTTAGAGGAGTGACCGAAACATCCCACGGGTGTGGGCAGAAGCTCGAGGTGCATTCGGCATTGCGCGGGATTAGAACTCTCAAGAGCTGCCGGAACATCCCTGCAGGAGTGCCAGAAGTGCTCAGGCATGTTCGGCAGTGTGCGGGATGACTTTCGGTAACGACTGGAACATCCCCGCGGGCGCGGCAGAGGTGTTGGTCGCATTTTGCAGTGCAGTGACAGAACTTCGGGGAGGACCAACGAACATCCCCACGCGGCACAACAGACGATCAGAGGTGCAGTCAGACAGTGCATGGGAGAAAACTTCCAAGAGTGACCGAAAAATCCCCGCAGGTACAGTAGGCGTCGGCGCGGTTCAATTTGCATGGGATGAACTTCTGGAGCAACCGAACATTCCCTACAGGTGCAACATCGCGTGGGGCGCATTCGGCAGTGCACAAAACAAAATTATGGGAGCGACCAAAAAATACCAGCAGACTCAGCAGTGGTGTTGGAAGCATTCGGAGTACTGCGGAGGAACTCCGGAGCGACCAGAACATCCCTGCGGGTGCAGCAGCAGAATTCAGTGCAATCGCCAGTGTGCAGAACAAACTTCTGAGAGCGACAGAACATCCCATGGGTGTGGCAGAGGAATCAGTGCGTTTTGCAGTGCGCGGGACGAACTTCGGTTAGTGACCAGAACATCCCCACAGGCAAGGCAGCTGCATTGGGCATTCATGTTGAGGACCTTAGGAGGCAAAGGAAGCGTGAGTGAATGCACACGAGGTGCCAGGAAGTAAGAGAGGCAGCAACAGGCCAGAATGTGCACACAACAAGCTTGCACGCAGCATGCAGTGGAGCACGGCCAGGTTCTGACTCTGTCCTAATTGACTGCAGAAATCCAAGCCAAGAAGAACACCAGCATTGGCAGGACACATGAGCAATCCGAGCAGGAGAAGGACATGGACGGCATGAAGAACTCCAGCAGCAGTAGGACATCATGGCAGGTTTGACTTCAACAAGATGATCATGTCAAAGGAGAGTCTTGGAATGGAAGGACAGCCATATGGAAGTCCTAATCCTAGAAGGAAACAGCAAGATGAAGGTCAGCAGCTGTAGGAGAGGAGATAAGATAAGGACAGAAAGATTTAGTCAAAGTAGGAATTCTAGTCTAAGTAGAAATTCAAGAAAGACCAAGAATCCTAGTAGGATTAGGAAACATTAGGATAAGGTCCATCTTGATAATGTTTTAGTTGTCTTAGAAAACCTTGTTGACTTAGGAAAACATATCCTAAGTGGATAAGGAACCTAAGTACTAGTTGAATTAGGATAAGGCTGTCTAATACTATAAATACAGCCCATTATTTGTGAGCAGAAACATATGCTCCGAATTTTGTATGCTTTCATTCATTAATCAAGAATCAAGGTTAGCATTCTTGCTTCCATTCTTGTTTATATTTTGGTTATCTTTTAAGAGTTGTCTTGAGATAACTTGGGCTTAAGACAAGGTGAAGAGTTGTCTTCCTTGCTTAAGAGCTTAGGTTGAAGTTAAGAGTTGTCTTCTTCAACCAAGGCAAGTTGTGATAGGTTTAAGAGTTGTCTTGCCTATCCAACATATCCTTTTATCATTAGTTAATCCTAAAAGACAGCTTAGGGGACAAGAATCAAAGAAAAGAACTCAAGGATCAAACAGGACAGCAAGCTAGGAGAGGTTTTAGAGTCGTGCTAACCCCTAAGGTGTATAAAAGTTGGGACAAGAAATCGGGACCCCAACAAATTGTGCTTTCATTGAGAGGTAGCACGATCACCCCAACAATTGGTGCTCTTATTGAGAAATCAGCACAGACACCATTCAACTGAAAGGCATCACGGTTACCATGTCATCTAGGCAGCATTCACCCG
Organism: Xylocarpus granatum; assembly: GCA_019650275.1. Taxonomy (NCBI): domain Eukaryota; kingdom Viridiplantae; phylum Streptophyta; class Magnoliopsida; order Sapindales; family Meliaceae; genus Xylocarpus; species Xylocarpus granatum. Next base: position 872 of record BNST01001918.1, on the reverse strand, counting down.
CACCGCAAGAACAGACCAGGGAAGACTTCTCAGTCACTAACCGTGGAAGAATCCTTGCCTTGGAGAGGAACCAGCATGCAATCAATGACCAGGTAGGAAATATCAAACATCAACTATCATCTATCATCATTCTCTTGAACAATTAAAAAGAGATACAACCCGAGTGGCCGGAAAACAAGTCCAAACCGAGCAGGGCAGAAACAGCCACCTACCACAAACGTCTAGGAGGCTTCAATCAGAAATTACACATGCACCAAGTGCATGAGGAGAATCTGACCGGAGCAACTTCCCTCTCAAGAAAGGGGGAAAAGGTGCATGAGTTTGGGAAGCAGGAGGGAGACTTCACCAAACGAACACCTGCCCCATGATTGCTACAATGATTATAGCAATGATGAGGAGGTGCTGGACAGAAGGCCCGCATCATGGCAACCAAGAAGGGTGCAGAATCACCCTGAGGCAGAACCATGGCGCACCACAAGGAGGGAGGATTGGCACTACAACAGCCCAAGGCATTACACATGGCCTAAGGTAAAAATCGAGTTCCCTACCTTTGAGAAGGGAGATCCAACAGAATGGATCTCCAAGGCTGAATTTTACTTTGAGAAATAAGGTGTTGAGAGAGGTGAAAGGGTTGATTTTGCATCCTATCTTCTATGTGGGAGAGCCAACCAATGGTGGCATTGGCTTAAGGCCACCTATGGCCGAGAAGGTAGAAGGATAGGCTGGACAAGGTTCACGACAAGAGCTAGTGAACAGATTTGGCCCATCTACCATGACAAATTACGAGGGACAGCTTGCCAAGATTAGGAAAGAAGGATTTCTAGAAAGCTACCTTGAAGAATTTAGAGGTTGGCCAAATTGGTAGGACATTG
>BNST01001917.1:0-15299 GCA_019650275.1 Xylocarpus granatum | reverse complement strand
ATTTCAATCAATATCAAAAGTCAAAATAAAGAAATTCAAACTAGTTAATCAAGTTTGATAAGATCAGATCGCCACAAACAAAATTACTAGATTAATTCGCCACACTCTAAGATAAAAAGAAAAGAAGAGTGATAAGAATCAATCGATAATTCGCCACTAAACAAAAAATTTGTTTAGATAAGAATTTGGATGCAACTAAGCAAAATTTCGCTTATTCATCAAACTGCTCAATTACAAGCAATAATGTTGTATTTATAGTGATGGCAGTCTTTCATGTCTAACTTATACTAAAACACCTAATTCATCTATGATAAGGATTCTTAAGTAAATAAGGACTACTAAGTCATCTAGAATTCTTTGAGGATAAGTCTAATATATTGGGTTTCTAATCTTACTTAAAATCTTACTTGTAAAACCCTACTTGATCTCAAACTCCTTGCCTAGTGACATTTCCTGCTGCTGCTGGAATTCTCCTTGGCATGAATGTCCTTTGTCAATGAGGATTAATCTTTCTTGGATGGCAGCAACTTCATTTCCATAATTGAGCACATTATCTTTCCCCTATTGAATTGGATTTGCCCTCAAATCCTTCTCCTCGGTGTCTTTGAAATCATCTTCTAAGTAAAGAGAAAGGTCTCTGACATTGAATGTAGCAGAAACATTATAATCTCTGAGCAATTCGATCTTATAAGCATTATCATTCATCTTGTCAACAACTCTAAAAGGGCCATCAGCCCTTGGCGTTAGTTTTGATATTCTTTGTGTTGGAAACCTTTCCTTGCGTAGGTGAATCCAAACTAAATCTCCTGGTGCAAATTGAATTCTTGTTCTCTTTTTTTGCTAACAGTGCGTATTCTTCATTTTTCTTTTCAATTTGTTTCTTCACACTCTCATGTAGAGATTTAACAAACTCAGCCTTTTTGTTTCCATCAAAGCAAATTCTCTCTTCAATAGGCAGCAGCAACAAATTAAGAGGAGTTGTAGAATTGAATCCATAAACTATCTCAAACGGAGAATGCTTCGTTCCACTGTGCACACTTCTATTATAAGCAAACTCAACATATGATAAACAGTCATTCCAATATCTTCAAATTCTTGTTAATAACAGTACAAAGTAAAGAAGAATGGGTTTGATTTACCACTTCGATTTGTCCATCAGTTTAAGGATGACATGTTGTGTTAAAGAGTAGTTTTGTTCCAAGTTTTTTCCATAAAGTCTTCCAAAAGTAACTTAAGAATTTGACATCACAGTCTGAAACAATGTTTTTGGGAATTCCATGCAATTGAACAATCTCCTTGAAAAACAAACCAGCAATATATTAAGCATCATTTATCTTGTGGCACGAATAAAATGAGACATCTTGGAAAACCTGTCAACAACTACCATAACTGAATCCTTTTCCCTCTGCGTTCTAGGCAAACAAAGTACAAAATCCATGCTTAGATCTTTCCACGGTTGGTTTGGTATGGGCAATGGTATAGATAACCCTTGTGACATCTCTTTGCTCTTGGCTTTCTTACATATCACACATTTTTCTATGACTCTTTTAACATCTTTGATCATAGTTGGCCAATAAAAGTGTTTCTTGAGTGCCTTTAATGTCTTCTTTTCTCCAAAATGACCAGCTAAACCTCCACCATGAGTTTCCCTCACTAAGTGCTCACGGATTGAACAATTTGGGATGCACAGTCTACCTTGCTTGAACAAATAGTCATCCTGTCGATAAAATCCTTGCATGACTCCTTTCTTGCACTCCTTATATATTGATGCAAACTTTGGGTCATTTTTATACTAATCTACAAGCATCTTAAAACCCATTAGTTTAACATTTAAAATGGAAATTAAAGAGTACCTCGAGACAGTGCATCAGCCACAATGCTCACATTTCCTTTCTTGTACTTGATCACATAAGGAAAATACTCTAAGAATTCCACCCATTTGGCATGCCTTCTATTCAGCTTGCTTTGCTCTTTAAATGCTTCAAGGACTCATGATCAGTGTGAATAACAAATTCCTTGGGTAGTAAATAATGTTCCAAGTCTCTAAAACTCTAATTAAAGCAAAAAACTCTTTGTCATAGGTTGAGTAATTTAATTGTGCCCCACTCAACTTTTGACTAAAGTATGCTAATGGACGCCCCTCTTGCATAAGAACAACCCCAATTCCCATACCAAATGCATCACACTCCAATTCAAAAGTTTTGGTGAAATCAAGTAATGTTAAAATTGGTGCAGTTGTTAACTTCTTCTTAATCAAGCTCAAAACTCCTTTGTGCTTCATTATTCCATTCAAAAACCCTTTGTTTCTTAATAATTTTAGTAATAGGAGCAAGTAAAGTACTAAAATTCTTTCACAAACCTTCGATAAAAAGAAGCCAACCCATGGAAACTTCTCACTTCAGCAACACTACTTGGAATAGGCCAATCTTTAATAGCCTTTACCTTTCTTCATCAACTCCAACACCATGCTTTGACACCACATAACCAAGAAAAACTACACGGTCTTGGTAAAAATGGCATTTCTTCAGATTGTTATACAATTTCTCTTCTCTCAGTACTTTAAACACTTTTCTTAAATGAATTATATGTGTTTCTAAACTTCCACTGTAGAATCAGAATATCATCGAAATAAACAACAACAAAATCACCAATAAAGTTCTAAGTACGTAATTCATCAATCTCATAAAGGTACTCAGTGCGTTAGATAAACCAAATGGCATAACCATTCATTCATATAATCCAAATTTAGTTTTAAAAGCGGTTTTCCATTCATCCCCTTCTTTCATCCTAATCTGATGATAACCACTTTTGAGATCTATTTTAGAAATTATAGCAACACCATTTAACTCGTCAAGCATATCATCAAGTCTAGGGATAGGATAGCGATATTTTACGTAATCTTGTTGATTGCCCTACTATCCACACACATCCGCATGGTTCCATCCTTCTTCGGTACCAACAAAGCCGGTACGAGAACAAGGACTCATGATTCCTTAACATATCCCTTATCAATCAGCTCAAAAACTTGCTTTTGCAACTCTTTAGTCTTTTCTAGATTGCTTCTATAGGCTGGTCGATTTGGCAGAGTTGCCTCTGGTATGAGATCTATTTGGTGCTCAATTCCTCTATTTAGTCGTAATCCCTTTCGGTATGTCTTCTAGAAATACATCAGCAAACTCCTTTAAAATTACTTTCACTTGAGTTGGCAGAGTAACATCTCTATTTTGAATTGCTTCTTTGACCACTAGAATAAAGATTGACTCTTTATCAAACAAAGCTTGCTTTACTACTCCTTTGTTGACAAACAAACTCTCTTTCTTTTTCTTTTCAAACTCAATTTTATCCTTCTGAATTTGTTGTAGATTAAGAGGCGTTAACACAATCTTTCTGCCATCCTTAACAAAGGAATATGTATTCTTATAACCATCATGAAAAGCTCTTCTATCATACTGCCAAGGTCTTCCCAGTAAGAGATGACTTGCATCTATAGGGATGACATCACACAACACTTCATCTTTGTATCTACCAATTGAAAAAGGCACCAAAACTTGATGAGTAACCTTCACATCACCATTGTATTTAGCCACTGCAATCTATAAGGTTGGGGATGTTTTAGAGTAGCTAAATTTAATTTTTCTACCAAGGTAGTGGAAGCCACATTTGTACAACTACCTCCATCAATTATAACTCACACACCTTATTCTGAATTGCACACCTTGTATGAAAGATATTCTCACGTTGCTCATCTTTCGTTTTTGCTTGTGTAGTCATGGTGCAGCGAACTACAAGCATTTCTCCAATTTCAGCATGTTCTACCTCTTCTTCCTTGCCATCTTCCACTCTCTTTTCTTCTGCAGCCTCATCTTCACTCTCCAATTCTCCTTGTGAGTCCTTAAGCACCATTACCCTCCTATTTGGACATTCAGAAGTGATATGCCCATGTCCAAGGCATTTAAAGCATTTGATGTCTCAGCTCCGTTTTGAGGAATTGTTTCTGCCACTTTTTCTTTTCCTTTATCAATAGCTACTGCTGACTTGTTAGGACCACTTTTCTCTACTGACTTTGCTATCTTCTTTGAAAGGGAAGTCGAATAAGTAGATGATGAATTGATATTTTTGGTAGAACCTGATCTGTACACTCCCCTCATTAGTTGTCTCTCCACCTTGATAGCAAGTTTAATCACATCTTGCAAAGAAACATATGGTTGCAATTCTACCTTACTTGCAATTTCATACTTTAGCCCGCCAAGGAACCTTGCAATCGTTAGTTCTTTTGGTTCTTGCAAGTTACATCTCATCATAAGCATCTCATACTCTTTGACATAATCTTCCACACATATGCCCCCTTGCCTTAAACTTTGAAGCTTAAAGTACAATTCTTGTTTGTAATATTCTGGCAAAAATCTTCTCTCCATTAATCTCTTCATGACTCTCCAACTTGTCACCTCACCTAAACCTTCCCTTCTTCGCCTGAGTTTTCTCGTTTTCCCACCATAAATTGGCATAATTATTGAATTCAAGAGCTGCCAACTTGCACTTCCTTGGTTCAGAATAATCATAGTACTCAAATAACTTCTCTACTTTTTGCACCCATTCTAAGTACTCCTCGAGTGAACTTGTTCCTCAAAATGTCGGAATCTTAACTTAACATCAATTCCATTATCCCTAGTATTTCTTCTCTACCATTGTTCTCTCTCCAGCTTCATTATCTATTTCTCGAGCTCATCAAGCTCATCCTCTTCATAATAATCAGGCCCTCTAGTTGCTCGCTGCCCTTGTCATTCATGTCTTCTGAGTTGTTTTTGAATGGTATTCCTTTCCACGGCTTGAATTAAATGGTCAATTTGCTCCCTCATCTCTGCTTGCTGGTGTTCAAGTGCTAGGATCTTAGCTTGATCCAAACTCAATCCTTTTGGAACATGGGGAGTTCCTTCTTCTCCAGACATAATTCTTCATGAAAATTTTCAAGTGAATGAGTTTCTTGATTCAAAGAGGCTCTGGTACCAACTCATATACCACAAGGATCTTCAATGGTGAATCAAGATCTAATGGGTATATTTTCTTTTAGGGTTTTGTGGATGGAAAGAGGTGCTGGGATATGGTATAGTTGTTGGGTGGATGAAAATTCGTAATTGGAGTAAGTTATTGGATCTGTAGAGGTGTTTTAAGGAAGCTGAAGGGTTACGTACGAATTTGAAAGTGGGAATGTGATAGGGATAGCTTATGAAAAGTTTAAGAAGAGAAAAAAGGAATTTCAATCAATATCAAAAATCAAAATAAAGAAATTAAAACTAGTTAATCAAGTTTGATAAGATCAGATCGCCACAAACAAGATTACTAGGTTGATTCGCCACACTCTAAGATAGAAAGAAGGAAGAGTGATAAGAATCGATAGATAATTCGCCACTAAACAAAGAATTTGTTTAGATAAGAATTTGGATGCAACTAAGCAAAATTTTGCTTATTCATCAAACTACTTAATTACAAGCAATAATGCTGTATTTATAGTGATGACAGCCTTTCCATGTCTAACTTATACTAAAACGCCTAATTCATCTATGATAAGGATTCTTAAGTAAATAAGGACTACTAAGTCATCTAGAATTCTATGAGGATAAGCCTAATATATTGGGTTCCTAATCCTACTTAAAATCTTACTTGTAAAACCCTACTTGATCTCAAACTCCTTGCCTAGTGACATTTCCTGCTGCTGCTGGAATTCTCCTTGGCATGGATGTCCTTTGTCAATGAGGATTAATCTTTCTTGGATGGCAGCAACTTCATTTCCATGATTGAGCACATCACAAAGGCTTTGGATGCATTCAGCAGTGCATGGTACGACCTTCTGGGAGTGACAAAAAAATCCCCCCGGGCTTGGTAGAGGCTTCGGACATGTTCAGCAGTGGTCAGGATGAACTTCTGGAAGTGACTAGAACATACCAGGGGCATGGCAGAGGCATCGGGCGAATTCGGCAGTGCATAGTACGAACTTCCGTGCACGACCCGAATATCCCTGCAGGTGCGGCAGCGGTGTCAGACATGTTCAGCAGTGCACGGGACGAACTTCTGGGAGTGATTGGAACATCCCTGCAGGCTCGGTAGAGGCATCGGACGCATTTGCCAGTGCCCGGGACAAACTTCTGAGAGTGACCATGAACATCCCCGTGGGCGTGGTAGAGGCTTTGAGCGCAGTTGGGCAGTTCCAAGGGCAAACTTCCAGGAGCGACCAGAACATACCCTGCGGGCATGGCAGAGGCATCGGCGCATTTGGCAGGGCATGGGACAAACTTCTGAGATTGACCGAAAAATCCTCAAGGGCTGGGCATAGGCGTCGGACGCAATCGGCAGTGCTTGGAATGAACTTCTGGGAGCAACCAGAACATCCCCGCCAGATTCGCAGAGTGTGAGACAAACTTCTGGGAGCAACTGGAACATCCCAGCTTGTGTGGCAGAGGCTTCAGGCGCGTTCAGCGGTGCATGGGACAAACTTCTGGAAGTGACTGAAACATCCCCGTGTGCCTGGCAGAGGCTTCAAGCGCATTGGGCAGTGCATGGTACGAACTTCCAGGAGTGACCGGAACATCCATGCAGGCACAGCAGTGGCCAAATGTGTCCAATGCCACTGCTGCACCTGCAGGGATGTTCGGGTTGCTCCGGAAATTTCATGCCGTGCACTGCCGAAAGCACCTGATGCCACTGTCCCACCAGTGGGGGTGTTCCGGTGGCTCCCAGAAGTTCGTCCCAAGCACTGCCAAATGCGTATGACACCTTCGCCAAGCCTGTGGGGATTTTCTGGTTGCTCCCGGAAGCTTGTGCTGTGTGCCGGCAGAGATTTTCTGGTTGCTCCCGGAAGTTCATCCCGTGCACTGCCAAATGCGCCTGATGCCTCTGCCGCACCTGCAGGGATTTTTCGGTCGCTCCCAGAAGTTCGTACCGCACACTGCCCAGCTGCACCCAAAGCCTCTACCATGCCCGCAGGGGACTTTGCAGTCACTCCTGGAAGTTTGTCCCATGCACTACCGAATGCACCCAAAGCCTCTAGCACACCCTTAGGGATGTTCCAATTACTCCCAAAAGTTCGTTCTGTGCACTGCTGATGCACCCGATGCCTCTGCCGCGCCAGTGGGGATGTTCCAGTGCTCCCAGAAGTTTCGTCCCGTGCATTGCCCAATGTGCCCAGACACCTCTGCCAAGCCAGCGGGGATCTTACAGTCGCTCCCAGAAGCTCATCCTGCACACTGTAGAACTCGTCGAATGCCACCTCCGTGCCCACAGGGATGATCCGGTCACTCCTGCAAGTTCGTCCCGCGCACTGCCAAACATGCCCGACGCCACTGCCATGCCCACAGGGTATGTTTCGGTCACTCCCGGAAGTTCATCCCGTGCACTGCCGAATGTGCTCAAAGCCTCTGCGTGCCCTCGGCGATGTTCCGTTCACTCCCAGAAGTTTGTCCCAAGCATTGACGAATGCATCCAACGCTTCTGCTGAGCCCGAGAGGACTTTCCAGTTGCTCCTGAAAGTTCCTCCCGCACACTGCTGAACGTGTCTGATACTGCTGCCACGCCCGCAGGGATGTTCCGGTCACTCCCGAAGGTTCGTCCCAAGCACTGCCGAATGCATCCTATGCCTCTACCAATCTTGCAGGGATTTTCCTGTCACTCCCAGAAGTTACACATCCGACACCTCTACCAAGCCTGCGGGGATTTTCCTGTTGGTCCCAGAAGTTTGTCCGAATCACTGCCGATGGCGTCCAACGCCTCTGCCACACCTGTGGGGATGTTCCGGTCACTCCCGGAAGTTCGTCCCGTGACTACCGAATGCACCAGACGATTCAGCTGTGCCCGCAGCGATGTTCCAGTCGCCGACGGAAGTTCATACCATGCACTGCCCAATGCGCCCGAAGCCTCCGCCGCACCCTTAGGGATGTTCCAGGTGCTCCTGGCAGTTTGTCCTGTGCAATGCCGAATGTATCCAGCGGCACTGCCACACCTGCAGGAATGCTCTAGTCGCCCCCAGAAGTTTGTCCAGCGCACTGATGAATGCGTCCCGACCCTCTGCTGTGCCTGCAGGGATGTTCCGGTCACTCTCGTAAGTTCGTCCCGAGCACTACCGAATGCATCTGAAGCATCTGCTGAGCCCGCGGTGCACTGGGGATTTTTCGATCACTCTCGGAAAGTTCATCCCGAGGACTGCCGAAACATGTCCGACGTCTCTACCGAGCCTGCTAGGATTTTCCAATCTCAGAAGTTTGTGCCGAGCACTGCCGAACGCACCCTACGCCTCTACCACACCTGCAGGGAATGTTCTGGTCGCCGCCGAAAGTTCATCCGGTGCACTGCCGAATGCACCCAACACCTCTGTCGCACCTGTGGGGATGTTCCGGATGCTCTCGGAAGTTCGTCCCGAGCACTGCCGAATGCATCCGATGCCACTGCTGAGCCTGCAGGGATTTTCCGGTCGCTCTTGGAAGTTCATCCCAGTGGACTGCCAAACGTGTCTGACGCCTCTACCATGCCCAAGGGGATTTTCCAGTCTCTCCCGAAGTTCCTTCCGAGCACTGATGAACGTGTCGGACGCCTCTGCCGCACCCATGGGGATGTTCCGGTCGCTCCCAGAAGTTTGTCCCATGACTGCCAAATGTGCCAGACGATTCAACCGCACCTGCATGGATGTTCTAGTTGCTCCTGGAAGCTCATCCCATGCACTAGCCCAATGTGCCCACGGGGATGTTTGGGTCGCCCCTGGAAGTTCGTCCAGTGCACTACCCAATGCAACCAACGCCGATGACACGCCCCTAGGGATGTTCCAGTCACTCCTGTAAGTTGTCCTTTGCACTACCGATTGAGCTCAATGCCTCTACAGCACCCGTGGGCATATTCAGGTCACTCCCGGAAGTTCGTACCGTGCACTACTGAATGCACTTGAAGACTCTACTGCACCCTCAGTGATGCTCCGATTGCTCCCGGGAAGTTCGTCCCATGACTGCCAAACGCATCCAATGCTTCTGCTGAGCTTGCGGGAACTTTCCGGCACTCCCGGAAGTTTTCCCCGCACATTGCCGAATGTATCCGATGCCACTGCCACGCCCATGGGGGCTGTTCCAGTAGCTCCCAGAAGTTCATCCCGAGCACTGCAAAACACGCCCTATGCCTTTTGCCAATCTCGCAGGGATTTTCCGGTCACTCCCGGAAGTTTGTCCTGAGCACTGCCGCATGTGTCCGATGCCTCTACCGAGCCCGTGGGGATTTTCCTGTCACTCCTAAAAGTTTGTCCCAAGCACTGCCAATCATGTCCGATGCCTCTGCCACGCCTGTTGGGATGCTCTGGTCACTCCTGGAAGTTCATCCCGCGCTCTGCCAAACGTGTTCGATGCAGCTGCTGCGCCCGCAGGAATGTGCTGGTCGGACCCAAAAGTTCATCCCATGTACTGCCGAATGTGCCCGATGCCTCTGCCACATCAGCGAGGATGTTCCGGTCGCTCACGGAAGTTCTTTCCGCATACTGCCGAACACGCCCGATGCCGCTGCTGCACCTGTGGGGATGTTCCGGTTGCTCTAGGAAGTTCATCACACACACTGCCCAATGTGCCGGCTTCAGGCGTGTTGTACAGTGCGGGAAACGAACTTCTAGGAATGACCAGAACATCACTGCAGCTACGATGGAGGTGTCGGACGCATTGGGCAGTGCACGGGATGAACTTCTGGGAGCGACCAGAACATCCCCATAGACGGCAGAGGTGTCGGGCGCATTTGGCAGTCTATGGGATGAACTTCATGGAGTGACTAGAAAAACCCCGCAGGCATGGCAGGAGTGTCAGGCGCATTCGGCAGTGCTGGGATGAGCTTTCTGGAGTGACAAGAACATCCCCTGCTGGCACAGTAGAGGCATCAAATGCATTGGGCAGTGTGCGGGATGAACTTCCAGAAGTGACCGGAGCATCCCCACGGCGCAGCAGAGAGGCAACGGGCGCATTCAGCAGTTCGTGTTGCACACTGCCCAACTTGACCGAAGCCTCTGCCATGCCTGCGGGGATGTTCTGTTTGCTCTTACAAGTTCGTCCCACAGACTGCTGAATGCGCCCGTCACCTCTGCCACACCTTCGGGATGCTCTGGCCGCTCCAGTAAGTTTGTCCCATGCACTGCCCAACGCACCCGAAGCCTCTGCCGTACCCACGGGGATGTTCTGGTCGCTCCCGGAAGTTCATCCTGTGGACTGCCCAATGTGCCCAAACCCTCTGCCGCGCTGGCAGGGATTTTCTGGTCACTCCCAGAAGTTCATCCCGCACACTGCCGAATGTGCCAGCGGGGATGTTCCGCCCGCTCCCTGGAAGTTCATCATATGCACTGCGAATGTGCCGACGCCCTGCCGCCCTGCAGGGATGTTCAGGTTGCTTCCGGAAGTTCTTCCCACGCACTGCCCAACTCGACTGAATCCTCTGTCACACACATGGGGATGTTCCAGTTGCTCCCAGAAGTTCGTCCCTGTGCACTGCCGAACATGTCTGACACCGCTGCCATGCCCGTGGGGATGTTCTGGTCGCTCCCATAACTTTGTCCCACGCACGGCGAACGCACCTGAAGCCTCTGCCATGCCCATGGAGAAGTTCTGGTCGCTCCTGGAAGTTCATCCCGAGCAATGCCGAGTGCATCTGATGCCTCTGCTGCACCTGCAAGGATGTTCCGGTTGCACCCTAGAAGTTTGTCCCGCTCACTGTTGAATGCCCAAAGCCTCTGCCATGCCCGCGAGCGATGTTCTAGTCATTCCGGGAAGTTCGTTCCACGCATTGCCAAACGTATCCGATGCCGCAGCCATGCCCGCGGAGATGTTCTGGTCACTCCCAGCAGTTCATCCTGAGCAATGCCAAATGCATCCAATGCCTCTGCCATGTCCACAGGGGTGTTTTGGTCACTCCCGAAAGTTCATCCTGTGCACTCTCGAACAAAGCCAAAGCCTCTGCTGCACCTGCAGGGATGTTCTGGTCGCTCCCAGAAGTTCATCCCTAGCACTGCCAAATGCGTCCGATGCCTCTGCCGAGCCCATGGGAATTTTCTGGTCACTCGCGGATGTTCGTCCCGTACACTGCCAAACTGTTGGGGTCCTGATTTCTTGTCCCAACTTTTTTACACCTTAGGGGTTATCACGACTTCTGAAAACCTCTCCTAACTTGCTGTCCCGTTTGATCCTTGAGTTCTTTTCTTTGATTCTTGTCCCCTAAGCTGTCCTTTGGGATAGATTAATGATAAAAGATATGTTGGATAGGCAAGACAACTCTTAAACCTATCTCAACTTGCCTTGGTTGAAGAAGACAACTCTTGACTTCAACCTAAGCTCTTAAGCAAGGAAGACAACTCTTCACCTTGACTTAAGCCCAAGTTATCTCAAGACAACTCTTAAAAGATAACCAAAATGTAAACAAGAATAGAAGCAAGAATGCTAACCTTGATTCTTGATTAATGAATGAAAACATACAAATTCGGAGCATATGTTCTTGCTAACAAATAATGGGCTGCATTTATAGTATTGGACAGCCTTTTCCTAATTTAACTAGTACTGAAGTTCTTTATTCACTGCCATACCCATGCAGATGTTCCCGTCACCACAAAAGTTTGTCCTGTACACTGCTGAACACACATGATGCCTCTGCCGTGACCACGGGGATGTTCTGGTCATTCCCAAAAGTTCATGCCGCAAACTGACAAGCTTGAACAATGCCACTGCCCTGCCCGAGGGGATAATTTGGTCGTCGCAGTAGTTCATCCTGCACACTGCCGAACATGTTTGACGCCATTGCTGCAACCGCGGGGATGCTCTGGCCGCTCCTGGAAGTTCATCCCACTCACTGCCAAGCGCGCCCGTAGCCTCTACCACACCCGCAGGGATGTTCCGGTCGTTCTTAGAAGTTCGCCCCTAGTACTGGCAAACACGTCTAATGCCTCTGCTGAGCCCGTGGGTATTTTCTGGTGGCTCCTAGAAGTTCGCCCCACACACTGCTGAATGTGCCCAACACCTCTGCCTGCCCGTTGGGACGTTCCGGTTGCACCCAGAAGTCAGCCCCAGCACTACCAAACGCGCCCGATGCATCTGCAGCTCCCTCAAGGATGTTTTGGTCTCTACCGGAAGTTTGTTCTGAGCACTGCTGAATGCTCCAAGAAGTTCATCCCTCTGCAGTGCCTGCGTGGATGTTCCGATCACTCCCAGAAGTTCATCCCCTGCACTACCCAATGCACCTGAAGCCACGAACTGCCGTGCCTGCATGGATGTTCTGGTCACTCCCGGAAGTTCGTCCCATGCACTGCCAAACGCATCCAATGCCTTCGCTGCACCTGCATGCATGTTCCAGTCACTTCTGGATGTTTGTCCTGCACACTACTGAGCGTGTCCTACGCCTCTATCTCACCTGCAGGGATTTTTCGGTTGCTCCCAGAAGTTCATTCCGCAGACTAACCAACCCGCCGATGCCTCTGCCTTGCCCGGTGGAATGCTCCGGTCACTCCCAGAAGTTTGTCCCATGCACTGCCCAACCTGACCGATTCCTCTGCAGTGATCGCAGGGATGTTCCGGTCGCTCCCTGAAGTTCAGCCCACCCACTGCCAAACACGCCCAACGCCTCTACTGCACACACAAGGATGTTTTGGTTGCCCCCAAAAGTTCATCCCGTGCACTGCAGAAAGCGCCCGATGACTTAGCTGTGCCTGACGACTTAGCTGTCCCTGCAGGGATGTTTTGGTCGCTCCAAAAAGTTCATCCCATGCACTGACGAATGCAGCCCAATGCCACTGCCTTGCCTGCAGTGATATTCTGGTCACTCCCTAAAGTTTGTCCCATGCACTGCCCAACACACCCAATGCCACTGTTGCGGCTGCGGGGATGTGCTGGTCACTCCCGGAAGTTCATCTTGCACCCTGCTGAACACACCTCGATGCCTCTACCGTGCCCTTAGGGATGTTCCATTTGCTCCACGAAGTTCATCCCATGCACTGCCGCAAGTGTTCGATGCCTCTGCCATGGCTGCATGGATGTTCTGGTCACTTCCAGAAGTTCATCCCATGCACTGCTTAATGCACTCGAAGCCTCTGCTGCACCCTTGGGGATGTTCCGGCCACTCCAGCAAAATTGTCCCGTGCACTGGCAAACTTGTCTGACGCAGCTGCTGCGCCACCAGGAATGTTCTGGTCACTCCCAGAAGCTCATCCTGTGCACTGCCAAACGTGCCCGACGCCTCTGTCGAGCTTGCTGGAATGTTACGGTCACTCTCGGAAGCTCGTACTGAGCACTGTAGAACGTGTCTGACGCCTCTGCCAAGCCTGCTGGGATTTTTCGGTCGATCCCAGAAGTTTGTCCCACATATGGAAAAACGTGCCCGACACCTCTGCCGCACCCGCGGGGATGTTCTGGTCACTCCCAAAAGCTCATCCTGTGCACTGCTGAATGCACCCAACATAGCTGCCCCACCCACGGTGTTGTCCCGGTCTCTCCCCAAAGTTCATCCCGCACACTACTGAACGCACCCGACATAGCTGCCGCACCCGCGAGGTTGTTCAGGTGGCTCCCAGAAGTTCATCCAGCACACTGGTGAATGCGCCCGATGCCTCTGCCTCGCCTGCAGTGATGTTCTGGTCACTCGCGGGAGTTCGTCTCGTGCACTGCTCAACGCACCCAACACCGCTTCTGCACCTGCAGGGTTGTTCCGGTCACTTGTGGAAGTTTGTCCCACACACTGCTGAACGTGCTTGACACCTCTGCTGCACCCGCGATGATGTTTCAGTTGCTCCCTGAAGTTCATTCTGTGCACTACCAAATAGGCGTGACACCTCTGCTGTGCCTGCAGGGATGTTCTGGTCACTCTCCAAAGTTTGTCCTGTGCAATGCCCAACGTGCTGGTCACTCCCAAATGTTCGTCCCGCATACAGCTGAACTGTTGGGGTCCCGATTTTTTTCCCCAACTTTTCTACACCTTAGGGGTCAGCACACCTACTAAAAACCTTCCTAACTTGCTGTCCCATTTGATTCTTGAGTTCTTTTCATATATTTACATCCCCTAAGCTGTCCTTTAGGATTAACTAATAAATAAAGGATATGTTGGATAGGCAAGACAACTCTTAAACCTATCACAACTTGCCTTGGTTGAAGAAGACAACTCTTGACTTCAACCTAAGCTCTTAAGCAAGGAAGACAACTCTTCACCTTGACTTAAGCCCAAGTTATCTCAAGACAACTCTTAAAAGATAACTGAAATATAAACAAGAATGGAAGCAAGAATGCTAACCTTGATTCTTGATTAATGAATGAGAAATATACAAAATTTGGAGCATATGTTCTGCTCACAAATAATGGGCTGTATTTATAGTATTTAGACAGCCTTATCCTAATTCAACTAGTACTTAGGTTCTTTATCCACTTAGGATATGTTTTCCTAAGTCAACAAGGTATTCTAAGTCAACTAAAACATTATCAAGATAGACCTTATCCCACTGTTTCCTAATCCTACTAGGATTCTGGGTCTTTCTTGAATTCCTACTTAGACTAGAATTCCTACTTTGACTAAGTCTTTCTGTCCTACTAGGAAGTTTGCCCTGCACACTACCAAACGTGCCCGATCCACTGTCGCGCCCTCAAGGATGTTCCAGTCGCTCCCGAAGTTCGTTCCGAGCACTGCCAAATGCGCCCGATAACTCTGCCACACCTGTGGGGATTTTTCAGTCACCCCTGGAAGTTTGTCCCATGCACTGCCGAACATGCCTGACCCGTTGCCGTGCCTGTAGGGGTGCTCCAGTCACTCCCGAAAGTTCATCCGGAGCACTGTCGAATACGCCTGATGCCTCCACCGCCCCCGTGGGGATGTTCCAGTCACTCCTGGAAGTTCGTCCCTCGCACTGCCAACACATGCCGAAGCCTCTTCCATGCCCGGAGGGATTTTCTGGTCGCTCCAGGATGTTCGTCTACCACACTGCCAAACATGTCTGACGCGCTGCACCCACAAGAATGTTTTGGTGGGTTCTAGAAGTTCGTTCCATGCACTGCAGAATGTACCCCATGCCTCAGCCACACCCACGGGGATGTTCCAGTCACTCCAGGAAGTTCATCTAGTGCACTGCTGAACACATCCGCCAGTTTCACAACGGGGGGGGGGGACAGCTAAAAAAAAAAAAAAGGAAATTAGTGTAGTTAATGTAAGTCTGGAAAAAAAAAAAAAAGTAAGCTAGTGCTTTTACTACTTCTTGAGGCGGCGCTGTTTGGGAGCTCCGATCCGGTGCGGGGTAAGGGGGGGGATCGTATTTCTGTCTTGTAGATGCGCGA
>BNST01001916.1:0-12227 GCA_019650275.1 Xylocarpus granatum | reverse complement strand
GCTGAGGCTTCAGGCTTCAGGTTCGGCAGTCCTCGGGATGAACTTCCGAAAGTGATCGGAAAATCCCCGCGGGCACCACGGGCTCAGCAGATGCTTCAGATGCATTCGGTAGTGCTCGGGACGAACTTATGAGAGTGACCAGAACATCCCTGCAGGCACAGCAGAGGGTCGGGTGCGTTCATCAGTGCGCTGGACAAACTTCCGGGGGCGACTAGAGAATTCCTGTGGGTGTGAAAGTGCCACCGGATACATTCAGCATTGCACAGGACAAACTGCTGGGAGCACCTGGAACATCCCTAAGGGTGCGGCAGAGGCTTCGGGCACGTTGGGCAGTGCATGGTATGAACTTCCATCGGCAACTGGAATATCGCTGCGGGTGCAGCTGAATCGTCTGGTGCATTCGGTAGTCACGTGATGAACTTCTGGGAGTGACTGAAACATCCCCACAGGCGTGGCAGAGGCGTTGGACACATCGGCAGTGATTCGGACGAACTTCTGGGACCAACAGGAAAATCCCCGCACGCTTGGTAGAGGCGTTGGATGCGTAACTTCTGGGAGTGACAAGAAAATCCCTGCAAGATTGGTAGAGGCATAGGATGCATTCGGCAGTGCTTGGGACGAACCTTCGGGAGTGACTGGAACATCCCTGCAGGCATGGCAGCAGTATCAGACACATTCAGCAGTGTACAGGTGGAACTTTTAGGAGCAACTGGAAAGTCCTCTCAGGCTCAGCAGAAGTGTTGGATGCATTCGTCAATGCTTGGGACAAACTTCTGGGAGTGAACGGAACATTGCCGAGGGCACGGCAGAGGCTTTGAGCACATTTGGCAGTGCACAGGATGAACTTCCGGGAGTGACTGAAACATCCCTGCGGGCATGGCAGTGGCATCGGGCATGTTTGGCAGTGCACGGGACAAACTTGCAGGAGTGACCTGATCATCCCTGTGGGGTCCCGATTTTTTCCCCAACTTGTCCCATGCATTGCCAAACATACCCGATGCCTCTGATGTTCCCACTGTGATGTTCTGGTCACTTCCAAAAGTTCATCCCGTGCACTGTCAAATGCATCCGACGCCTCTGCTGCTCCTGCAGGAATGTTCCAGTTGCTACTGGAAGTTCATCATGCAAACTGCTGAACGAGCCCGACAAAGCTTCTGTGCCCACAGGGATGGTCCGGTCACTCCTGAAAGTTCATCCCATGCACTACTGATCGCGCCCAAAGCCTCTGCTGCACCTGCAGGGATGCTTTGGTCGCTCTCGGATGCTCATCTGGTGTAGTGCGAAACATGTCCAACACCTCTGCCGTGCCCGAAGGAATGTTCCAGTTGCTTCCAGAAATTTGTCCCGTGCACTGCCGAATGCGAATGAAGCTTGTGCCGCACCCATGGGGATGTTCCAGTCACTCCCGGAAATTTTGTCCAGTGCAGTGCTGAATGTGTCCGATGCCTCTGCTGCACCCGCGGGATTGTTCTGGTTGCTTATGGATGTTCGTCCTGTGCACTGCCAAATGTGCCCGATGCCTCTGCCAAGCTTGCAGTGATGATCCGGTCACTCTCAAAAGCTCACTCCGCTGACGGCCAAACATGCCTGACACATCTGCATTGCCCGCAGGGATGTTCCGTTTGCTCCCGGAAGTTTGTCCCGAGCACTGCCGAGCATGCAGGGATTTTTCGGTCGCTCCCAGAAGTTCATCCAGTGCACGACCAAATGCGTCTAATGCCTCTGTCTTGCCCACAAAGATTTTCTTATTGCTCTTGGAAGTTTGTCTCGTGCACTGCTGAATGTGCCCGACTCCTCAGTCTTGCCCATAGGGATGTTCAGGTCACTCCCGGAAGTTCGTCCCATGTGCAGTCCAACCTGCCTGAAGCTTCTGCCATGCCCACGGGGATGTGCTGGTCACTCCTGAAAGTTCCTCCCCACACTACCAAAAGCACCTGACACCTCTGTTGCACCTGCAGGGATGTTCTGGTCACCCTCGTAAGTTCGTCCAATGCACTACAGAACGTGTTCGATGCCGTTGCTGTGCTCGGGGGAAATTTTCAGTTGCTCCCAAAAGTTCATCCTGCATACTACCGACGTGCCTGACACCTCTGCTGCACCCACAGGGATATTCCAGTCACTCCCAGAAGTTCATATCATGCACTGCCAAATGTGTCCGATGCTGTTACCATGCTTGAGGGGATGTTCCTATCGCTCCTGGAAGTTCTTCTTATGCACAGCTCAACACGCCCAAAGCCTAGATCAAACCACTAGTGACAGTGAATCAGCTCAAAGTTGCAATTGTTTGGAGAACATTAGTAACTGTTCCCATCTCAATATGATCAGTAGAAACAAAGTTGATAAACAGTTTTTACTTGATATCATTGACAAAATAGATGACCCAGAGCTCAAGAGAAAATATTTGCTCAACCTTTGGGAAATTATTACCTGTGAACAACAGGCTAGTACCCCAGAGCCTTTCAATCTCAATAAATCTTTGAGAAATGTCAATAAAATCACCTCTATTGCACCTGCGGGGATGTTTCGGTCACTCCAAGAAGTTGCAATTGATTAGGACTTCCATTATGGCATGTCCTTCCATTCCAAGACATCTCCTTGACATGAACATCTTGCTGAAGTCAAACCTGCCATGACGTCCTGCTGCTGCTGGAGTTCTTCATGACGTCCATGTCCTTCTCCTGCTCAAATTGCACCATGCATATCCTGCCAATGCTGGTGTCCTTCTTGGCTTGGATGTCCGGGATCAATTAGGACAGAGTTAGAACCTGGCCATGCTTCACTTCATGCCACGTGCAAGCTTGTTGCGTGCACATTCTGGCCTGTTGCTGCCTCTCTTGGTGCTTGGCACCTCTCACGCATTTACTCACACACCCTTTGCCTCCTAAGGTCCTCAACATGAACACGCCCGACTCCGCTGCCATGCCCGCGGGGATGTTCATCCCATGCACTGCCAAATGTACTCAAAGCCTCTGCCGTGCCCTGGTGATGTTCCATTCACTCCCAGAAGTTCGTCCGCAGCATTGATGAACGTGTCCAATGCTTCTGCCAAGCCTGAGAGGACTTTCCAGTTGCTCCCGAAAGTTCCACCCACACAGTGCTGGAGTGTCCGACGCTGCTGCCACGCCTGCAGGGATGTTCTGGTCGCTCCCGAAAGTTCGTCCCAAGCACTGTCCAATGCATCCTACGCCTCTACCAATCAGGCAGGGATTTTCCTGTCACTCCCAAAAGTTACACGTTCGATGCCTCTACCATGCCTGCAGGGATTTTCCTGTTGGTCCCAGAAGTTCATCCCAAGCACTGCCAATGGTGTCCAATGCCTCTGCCACGCCCGTGGGGATGTTCCGGTCACCCGCAAAAGTTCATCCTATGACTGCCGAATGCACCGAATGATTCAGCTGCATCTGCGGCAATGTTCTGGTCACGGACAGAAGATCATACCATGGACTGCACAACGGACCCGAAGCCACCACTGCACCTGCAGGGATGTTCCAGTCGCTCCTGGCAGTTTGTCCTGTGCAATGCCGAATGTGTCCAGCAGCACAGCAGCACCTACAGGAATGTTCTAGTCACCCCAGAAATTTGTCCAGCGCACTGACGAATGCAACTGACGCTCTGCTGTGCCTGCTGGGATGTTCTGGTCACTTTCAAAAGTTCGTCCTAAGCACTGCTGAACGCATTCAATGCCATTGCCGAGCCTGCAGGGATTTTCTAGTCGCTCTCGGAAGTTCATCCCATCGACTGCTTAACGTATCCCATGCCTCTGCTGTGTCCAAGGGGATTTTTCACGTCGCTCCCAGAAGTTCCTCCCGAGCACTGATGAACATCTCTTATGCCTATGCCGCGCTCGCAGGGATGTTCTGGTCACTCCCGGAAGTTCGTCCCATGACTGTCGAATGTGTCGGATGATTAAACTATGCCCGTATCGATGTTCTGGCTGCTCTTGGAAGTTCATCCCATGCACTGCCCAATGTGCCCGATGCCGCTGATGTGCCCATGGGGATGTTCAGGTCGCTGCCAGAAGTTCGTCCAGTGCACTGCCTAACCAACCCAACACTGCTGACGCGCCTGCAGGGATGTCCCGGTCACTTCTGTAAGTCCGTCCAGTGCACTATTGATTGAGCCTGATGCCTCTACTGCACCCACAGGGCATATTCCGGTCGCTCCCAGAAGTTCATCTCGCGCACTTCTGAATGCGCCCGAAGCCTCTGCCATGCCCTTAGTGATGTTCTGGTTGCTACCGGAAGTTCGTCCCCTGCACTGCCAAATGCGTCCAACGCTTCTGCCGAGCTCATGGGGACTTTCCAGTCACTCCTGGAAGTCACACACACACACACACTGCTGAATGTATCCAATGCCACTGCTGTGCCCACGGGGATTTTTCGGTCGCTCTCGGAAGTTCGTCCTAAGCACTGCCAAATGCATCCGACGACTCTACCAAACCCATAGGGATTTTCCTGTCACTTCTGGAAGTTTGTCCCAAGCACTGCTGATCGTGTCTGACGCCTCTGCCATGCCCGTGGGGATGCTCCGGTCACTTCTGGAAATTCGTCTCATACTCTGCCAAACGTGTCCGATGCAGCTGCCGTGCATGCAGGAATGTGCTGGTTGCTCCTAGAAAATCATCCTGTGCACTGCTGAATGCACCCGATGCCTCTGCCACATCAGCGGGAATGTTCCGGTCACTCACTGAAGTTTGTTCTGCACACTGCTGAACACTCCCAACCCCACTGCTGCGCCTGTGGGGATGTTCTGGTTGCTCTAGGAAGTTCATCACACACACTGCCCAATGCCCCTGACGCCACTGCCGCACCAGCGGGCATGTTCCAGTGGCTCCCAAAAGTTCATCCCGTGCACTGCCAAACGTGCACGATACCTCTGCCACGCTTGCAGGGATGTTTTGGTCGCCCTAAAGTTAGTCCCATGTACTGCCGAATGCACCTAACGCCTATGCCACGCCTGCAGGCATGTTCCGGTCACTCCCGTAAGTTTGTCCTGCACACTGCCCAACATGCCCGAATCCTCTGTCTCGCCAGCGGGGATGTTCCGGTCGCTCCTAGAAGTTTGTCCAGTGCACTGTTTAATGAGTCCAACGCCACTGCCGTGCCTGCAGGAGTGTTCTTTTCGGTCCCGGAAGTTCATTCTGTGCACTGTCGAATGCAGCCAACACCTCTGCCACACCTGCGGTGATGTTCCGGTCCCTCTAGGAAATTCATCCCGAGCACTACCGTACGCATCCGATGCCTCTGCCAAGCTTGCAGGGATTTTCTAGTCACACCCAGAAGTTCAGCCAATGCACTGCCGAATGCGCCCAGCACCACTCTCGTGCCCATGGGGATGTTCAGGTTGCTCCCAGAAGTTCATCCCACGCACTGCCAAACATGCCCGATGCCTCTGCCGTGTCCGCGGGGATGTTCTGGATGCTCCCATTAGTTCATTCTGTGCACTGCCGAATGCGTCCGATGCTTTTGCCAAGCCCATTGGGATTTTCCTACTGCTCCCGGAAGTTTGTCCTGTGCACTGCCGAGCATGCCACACAGCATTGCTGAGCCCATGGGGATGTTCCAGTCACGCCTGGAAGTTCGTCCCGTGCACAGCCGTACACAGCCAATGCCTCTTCCACACCTGCAGGGATGTTTTGGTCGCTCCCAGATGCTCGTTCCAAGTACTGCCGAATGTGTTTGATGCCTCTGCCATGCCCATAGGGATGTTCTAGTTGCTCCCAGACATTCGTCCCATGCACGGCTGAACACGTCCAAAGCGTCTGCCACACCCTTGGGGATGTTTCGGTCGCTGCTAAAAGTTGGTCCCGTGCAACGCCGAAGATGACTGATGCCACTGCTGCACCCGTGAGGATGTTCCAGTCACTTCGGATGTTTGTCCCGCACATGGCTGAAAGCGCTCGATGCCTCTGCCATGCCTTCAGGGATGTTCCGGTCGCTCCTGGAAATTCGTCCCGTACACTACCAAACGCACCCAACGCCACTGCCGTTCCCTTCGGGATGTTCCGGTTGGTCTTGGAAGTTTTTACCACACACTGCCAAACGTGTATGAAGCTGCTGTCATTCCTGTGGGGATGTTCCGGTCATTCCCGAAAGTTCATCCTGTGCACTGCCAAATGTGCCCAACGCCTCTGCCATGCCTGTGGGGATGTTCCAGTTGCTCCCAGAAGTTCATCTCACACACCACTGAATGCATCAAAAGACTCTTTGGTGCCTACAGGGATTTTCTGGTTAATCCCAGAAGTTTGTCCTGCACACTGCTGAATTCGCCCGACGCTACTGCCATGCCCACGTGGATGTTTAGTTCTTTCCCAAAAGTTTGTACCACGCACTGCCGAATGTGCCCGATGCCTGTGCTGCCCTTGCATTGATGTTCCGGTCACTCCCAGAAGTTCATCCCACGCACTGTTGAATGTGTACGATGCAGCTGCTTCACACGCTGGGATGTTCAGTTTGCTCCAAGAAATTTGCACCGCCAAACACACCCGATGCCGCTGCTGCACCCGTGGGGATGTTTTGGTCACTCCCGGAAGTTTGTCCCGCACACTTCTGATGTGTGCCGCGCCCGCGGAGATGTTCTGGTTGCTCCCAGAAGTTTGTCCCATGCACTGCCTAACATGTTGGACACCACTGCTGTGCCCACAAGGTTGTTCCGATAGCTCTCAAAACTTTGTACTGAGCACTGCCGAACTGATCTGACAACTCTGTCGGGCCTGCGATGTTCTGGTCGCTCCCGGAAGTTCATCACACACACAGCTGAATATGCCCAACTCCTCTGCAGGGCCCATGGGGATTCATGCACTGTTGAACTTATCCAACGCTGCTGTTGCACCCGCGGGATGTTCCTGTTGCTCCCGGAAGTTTGTCCCATGCACTGCTGAACATGTCCAATGCTGCTGCTGTGCCCGGGAGTTGTTTTGGTCGCTCCTGGATGTTATTCCTGGGCACTTCCGAACTCATCTGACAACTCTGCCAGGGCCATGGGAATTTTCCTGTCGCTCCCAGAAGTTCATCCCGTGCACTGCTGAATGCGTCCGATTCCTCTACTGAGCCCACGGGGATGTTTCGGTCACTCTTAGAAGTTGGCCCGTTCACGGTGTTGAAAACGTGCCTTAGTTGCTGAATAATTGGTCAAAAGACCAAGTCTTTAGGAAATATTTTTTGAACTTACTTTGTTAGGATTTGCTTAAATCTTGGCTTTAATTTTGGCTAATCATTTTGTTTTTCTGTTATGTTTCAACTCTATATAAAGAGCAATACAGTGAATAAAAAATAAAGACTTCCAGAAATCAATTGCTCATCCTGTGCAATGCTGACTGCACCTGCTGGGATGTTCTGGTCGCTTAGGGACGTTTATCCCACACACTGCCTAACGCACCCAAAGCCTCCACTGCACCTGCAGGGGATGTTCCGGTTGCTCCTGAAAGTTTGTCCTACACACTGGTGTATGTGCCCGATGGCGCTGCCAGCCGTGGGCCTGTTCCGGTCGCTTCCGAGAAGTTTGTTCTGCTCATTGCTGAACACACCCAACGATCCTGCTGCACTCGTGGTTGCTCCCAGAAAATCATCTCGCACACTGCTGAATACACCTGAAGCCTCTGCCACGTCCATGGGGATGTTCCCATCGCTTCCGGAAGTTCGTCTTGAGCACTGCCGAACGTGTCCAACGTCTCTGCCATGGCCATGGCGATGTTCCGGTCACCCCTGAAAGTTTGTGCCGTGCACTGCCCAACATGCCCGAAGCCTCTGCTGCACCTGCAAGGTTATTCTGGTCACTCCTTGAAGTTCATCTTGCACACTGTCAAATATGTCCCGACGCAGCTGCAGTGCCCACGGAAAAACTTCTGGTTGCTCCCAGAAGTTCAACCCGCTGCACTGCCGAACATGTCCAATGTCGCTGCTGCATTCATGGGGATGTTCTAGTTGCTCTTGGAAATTCATCCTGTGCATTGCCGAACGCACCCGAAGCTTCTGCTGCACCTGCAGGGATGCTCCGGTCACTCCTGAAAGTTTGTCCCATCCACTGTAGAGAATGTCTTACGCCGCTGCCATGCCCGCTGGAATGTTCTGATCACTCCTGTAAGTTCATCCTAAGCACTGCTGAATGCATCTGACACCTCTGCTTAGCCCGTGGGGATTTTCTGGTCACTCCCAGAAGTTCGTCCCGCACACTGCTGAACTGTTGGGGTCCTGATTTTTTCCCCAACTTTTCTACACCTTAGGGGTCAGCATGCCTACTGGAATCCTTCCTAACTTGCTGTCCCATTTGATTCTTGAGTTCTTTTCTTATTTTATATCCCCTAAGCTGTCCTTCGGGTTAACTAATATATATAAAGATATGTTGGATAGGCAAGACAACTCTTAAACCTATCACAACTTGCCTTGGTTAAAGAAAACAACTCTTAACTTCAACCTTAGCTCTTAAGCAAGGAAGACAACTCTTAACCTTAACTTAAGCCCAAGTTATCTCAAGACAACTCTTAAAAGATAACTGAAAATAAACAAGAATGCGAGCAAGAATGCGAGCAAGAATGCTTACCTTTGATTCTTGATTAATGAATGAGAAATATACAAAATTCGTATTATATGTCCTCCTCACAAATAATGGGCTGTATTTATAGTCCTAAGACAGCCTTATCCTAATTTAACTAGTACTTAGGTTCCTTATCCACTTAGGATATGTTTTCCTAAGTCAACAAGCTTTTCTAAGTCAAATAAAACATTATCAAGATAGACCTTATCCATTTGTGTCCTAATCCTACTAGGATTCTTGGTCTTTCTTGAATTCCTACTTAGATTAGAATTCCTACTTTATCTTGTTTTCTATAGCAGCTGCACTTCCTCTTGCCTAATCCTTGTAGGACTAGGACTCTGAATGCATATCCTTCTGCCCTTAGAATTCTTCTTGTTGCGACTATCCTATTGCTACTGGAACTCATCATGAGTGTCCTACTGCTGATAGAACTCTTCTTGGCATGGATGTCCTGCTGCTGCTGGAGCTCTGCTTGGCATGGATATCTTGCTGTTGCTAGAACTCTGCTTGGCATAAATGTCTTACTGCTGCTGGAGTTCTTCTTGATGCAAATATCCTTCTTCTGCTGGAACTGTTGTTGGCATGAATGTCCTTCATTGATTAGGAACGCCCAGGCCTCACTGCTGGGCTGCACACTTGCTGTTCCCAGGCTTGTTGTGCACATTTTCTGGCCCATGCTCTCCTTTGCTGCCCCATTTTCTACCAATTGCCTTTCCGGCATACTTAGGTTCTGAACATGAACACACCCAATGCTGCTGACATGCCAGCAGGGATGTTCCGGCTGCTCCCGGAAGCTCATTCTGCACACTGTCCAATATGCTGGAAGCCCCTGCCATGCCTGGGGGGATGTACTGCTGAATGCGCCTGACACCTCTGCCACACCTGCAGGCATGTTTTACGTTTGCTCCCAGAAGTTCATCCTGCACACTGCAGAACACACCCGACACCGCTGCCGTGCCCGTGGTGATATTCAGGTCGCTTTGTGAAGTTCCTCCTGTGCATTGTCAAATGCACCAGACACCTCTGCCATGCTCGCAGGGACGCTCTGGCCAAATGTATACGCCTCTCTCACTCTTGGAAGTTTGTACTGTGCACTGCCAAATGCAGCCACTGCCTCTACTGAACCCAGGAGAAAGACCTGGTCACACCAGGAAGTTCATCCCGCAGACTCCCGTACGTGCCGACTCCTCCACCGTGCCCATAGGGATGTTCTGGTTGCTCCCAGAACTTTCGTCCTGCCTACTTCCGAATGTGTCCAATGATGCTACCATGCCCGCAGGATGTTCCAGTCACTCCTGAAAGTTCATCCTGAGCACTGCAGAATGCGCCCGACCCTCCTACCACGCCCTGCAGGGTTGTTCTGGTCGCTCCCAAAAGTTTGTCCCACACACTGCTCGAATGCCCTGGATGCCTCTGTCGTGCCCGAGGTGATGTTTTGGTAGATCAAGGAAGTTCATCCTGCACGCTGCCCAACTCACCTGATGCCGCTGCCGCACCTACGGTGATGTTCCAGTCGCTCCTGGAAGTTCATCCAGTGCACTGTCGAATGCACCCGATGTCTCTGCCACGCCCGGGAGGGATGTTCTGGTCACTCCTGGAAGTTCTTCTCTTGCACTGCCGAATGTGCCTGAAACCTCTGCCGCACTGGCGGGGATGTTCCGGTTGCTCCTGAAAGTTCGTCCCTGTGTGCTGCCAAATGTGTCCAACACTGCTGCCATGCCCGCAGGGATGTTCCTGTCCCTCCTATAAGTTCTTGTCACACACAGCCCAACGCGCATGAAGCCTCTGCCATGCCAGTGGTATGTTTCGGTCACTACCGGAAGTTTGTCCTGCACACTGCCAAGCGTGTCCGATGCCGTTTCCACGCCCAGTGGGATGTTCCGGTCGCTCCCAGAACTTGTCCCACGCACTGCCGAATGTGCCAAATGCTGCTGCCACACCTGCAGTGATGTTTTGGTCCCTCCCGGAAGTTTGTCCCATGCACTTCCCAACGAGTCGGAAGCCTCTGCCATGCCTGGGGGGATGTTCCGCCAACTCATGTCTCAATTTGATCATAGGTGTCTCCTTAGTGATGACAAAGGAGAAACCATCATGATCACTGTTCACACTCAAAGGTAGGATACCCCTACATCAACCTTTATGCCAAAACTGCTCCAATGGGATCAAATCACTATCCCAGAAACTTGGAAATTTAGGAACCCACAGGTTCATAGAAACATCAAAAATCATGATCTCAAAGAAGGAGAAGAGACAATAATGGCCATATTCATTAGGTTCATTCTCAAAGAAGTAGAAGAGACCAGTAATGGCCATATTCTACTTAGGTTCAATTCTTTTAGACAACCAAGACCTTTTGCATCAATAACAGATTTCCAAACTGTTAGACAATTTTTTTCAAACCCTTCTTCATCAAAACCATACAAGGTAGATGAAGTAAAAACTCAAAGTGCTCATAGTGCTCAAAAGTTCTGTCAATTACTCAAATCCTGTAGCTGAACCAGTTACACAAGTGTTAGCCCCAGGTTCTCCAACCCTTTCTGACTTTCAATCTATCAATATGATTATCTGAAAGGATTTTCAGATTGACAAAGACTTTCTATGTCAAGATTTCAAAGCTCCCATTAACCAAGTCAAGGTTAAATGGTTCTTTGAAAATTTCTCTGTAATAAAACATGATCAAATTAGGGAAATTTGGTATGAGGAAATGAATAGACTCAAAGTCAATATCCCTTTCTTTACATGGTTCAAAATGTATCTTGCCAATAACAAGATTCATTACCCTTTTGCAGCAATTCAGGTTCAATCTAGTCAAACTAGGGAAATGGGAGACAAAATCCCATGGTCCTATCCAATCGGTTCATCCATCGTTGGAATCAATCAATCTCAAATTAGGAAAAACAACCATTCCAGCTTCTCCTTTCAAAATTGCTGATAATAGATCAAATTATGAGTCATTAACCTTAGGTGAGTTCATAAAAGTTTATGAGCAGAATAATTTCCAGAGTCAAATCCTCCATACGGTAGCCAATCAAGTCAACCATATAGAAGATAAATTAGACAACCTCCAGCCCAAGCAGCAAGCCCAATTTCCCTCAAATATATCTCCACCTTTGTTCAAACCTTACAATCTACCTTCAACATCCAAAGAACATCTTACTTTTAGGAAAGTTGAACTTTTGGAAATGGAAGCAATCAATAGTTAGCCCCAACTTCCAAGTTCATCCAAGCTCAATATCAATACAATAGATGAAAGCCAAGCACAAGCCCATTCTAGTGATGGTGAACCCATCCAGCTTAACAAGGTCCAACGTCAATCTAGTCCCAAATTCAGGACTGATTAACTAGGAATTACTATCCTAGACCAACTCCACCAGACATTCAATATGAAGAACGCTCAAAATTCATAAGTACTCAATACACAGAAGAAGCCATTTATTGATGGAACATAGGTGGTAGATCTGAGTATGAGGTTATGAATTTGCTTCAAGAAATAGGAATGGCCTTTTAGCCTACAAAGCACTCAAACATTCTCATCCTACTGCAGCAAGATATAGTGTTGCAGGTTTTTTGGTTGCTCCCACAAGTTCGTCCCACAGACTGGCGAACGACGCCTGATGCGTCTACTGCCCCCGCGGGGATGTTCCAGTCACTCCCGAAAGTCTGTCTGGTGCACTGCCCAAAGCACCTGAAGCCTC
>BNST01001913.1:0-12448 GCA_019650275.1 Xylocarpus granatum | reverse complement strand
CACACCCATGGGAATGTTCTGGTCGCTCCTGAAAGTTCATCCCATGCACTGTTGAATGCACCTAATGCCTCTGCCGTGCCTATGGGGAACAGCACATACATGAAGTAGATATCGCACTTCAATCAAGAGATGAGGTCTTGAAGAAACTCAAGCATGAGCTTGAGAAGGCAAGGGACCGAATGAAGAAACAAGCGGATAAAAAGAGGAAGGAAGTGGAATTTGAGGTAGGTGACTATGTCTATCTTAAGATCCACCCTAGGAGGAAAATAAAGGCTGGAAAGCCAACTACAGCAAAGCTGGCTAGGAAGTACTTTGGACCATATGAGGTGGTAGAGCAAATTGGAGCAGTAGCTTATCGCCTAAGACTACCATTAAACTCCAAATTGCATCCAGTGTTTCACATTTCATTATTGAGAAAAAGGATAGGAGATATGAGACAAGTGAATGAGGGACTGCCTGACATTTTCAAGGAAGATCACCTGGGGCAACACCCAAAGGAAGCATTAGGGATTTTGCATAGTAAGTTATGGGCGCAATAGAAGACCAGTATGGAGAGTACTCATATGGTGGAGTCATTCGCCCAAGGATGAAGCAACATGGGAAGACTATGACGATATCCAGCAACGTTTCCCTAATTTCCACCTTAAGGACAAGGTGAGTCTCCAAGAAAGGGGGATTGTTGAGGACCTTAGGAGGCAAAGGGAGAGTGAGAGAATGCGCGCAAGGCGCCAGGCAGCAAGAGAGGCAGCAACCAACCAGCAAGTGCGTACAAGCAGCATGCACGCAGCAAGCAATGAAGCACGGCCAGGTTCTGACTCAGTCCTAATCAATGGCGGAAAGGAAAGCCAAGGAGAATTCCAGCAGCAGCAGGAAACGCATGATGAATTCCAGTAACAATAGGATAGTTGCGACAAGAAGAATTCTAAGGGCAGAAGGATAATTATTGAGAGTCCTAGTCCTAGAATGATAAGTCAAGAGGAAGTCCAGCTGCTGTAGAAAACAAGATAAAGTAGGAATTCTAGTCTAAGTAGGAATTCAAGAAAGACCAAGAATCCTAGTAGGATTAGGACACAAAGGATAAGGTCTATCTTGATAATGTTTTATTTGACTTAGAAAAGCTTGTTGACTTAGGAAAACATATCCTAAGTGGATAAGGAACCTAAGTACTAGTTAAATTAGGATAAGGCTGTCTTAGGACTATAAATACAGCCCATTATTTGTAAGGAGCTCATAAGCTACGAATTTTGTTATTTTCTCATTCAATAATCAAGAATCAAGGTTAGCATTCTTGCTTACTATTCTTGTTTATATTTTGGTTATCTTTTAAGAGTTGTCTTGAGATAACTTGGGCTTAAGTCAAGGTTAAGAGTTGTCTTCCTTGCTTAAGAGCTAAGGTTGAAGTTAAGAGTTGTCTTCTTCAACCAAGGCAAGTTGTGATAGGTTTAAGAGTTGTCTTGCCTATCCAACATATCTTTATATATATTAGTTAACCCGAAGGACAGCTTAGGGGATATAAAATAAGAAAAGAACTCAAGAATCAAACGGGACAGCAAGTTAGGAAGGATTCCAGTAGGCGTGCTGACCCCTAAGGTGTAGAAAAGTTGGGGAAAAAATCGGGACCCCAACACAAATGCACCCGACGCCTCTGCTGCACCCGCAGGGATGTACTGGTCCCTCCCAGAAGTTTGTTCCGCACAAGACCAAACGTGCCTGATGACTCTGCTGCACCCAAGGGGAAGTTTGTACCTGCACACTGCCAAACTCGCCTGATGCCTCTGCCATCAAAGGTAAGCATTCTTGCTTCTATTCTTGTTTATATTTCGGTTATCTTTTAAGAGTTGTCTTGAGATAACTTGGGCTTAAGTCAAGGTTAAGAGTTGTCTTCCTTGCTTAAGAGCTAAGGTTGAAGTTAAGAGTTGTCTTCTTCAACCAAGGCAAGTTGTGATAGGTTTAAGAGTTGTCTTGCCTATCCAACATATCTTTATATATATTAGTTAACCCGAAGGACAGCTTAGGGGATATAAAATAAGAAAAGAACTCAAGAATCAAACGGGACAGCAAGTTAGGAAGGATTCTAGTAGGCGTGCTGACCCCTAAGGTGTAGAAAAGTTGGGGAAAAAAATCGGGACCCCAACACGGATGTGTCAAATGCCGCTGCTGCGGCCACGGGGATGTTCCAGTCCGGAGTTCTTCTTGATGCAATTATCCTTCTTCTACCGGAACTCCTGTTGGTGTGAATGTCCTTCATTAATTAGGATTAAGTCAAATAGTGGCGGGCTTCACTGCTGCGCTGCATACTTGCTATTGCCATGCTTGTTGTGCACATTTTCTGGCCCATGCTCTCCTTTGCTGCCTCATTTTCTGCCCGTTGCATTTCCTGTATACTTAGGTGCTCAACAAGTGTGCACTCGACGCCTTTGCTGTACCTGCGGGGCTATTACGTTTGCTCCCGGAACTTCGTCCCACACACAGCCGAACACATCCAAAGCCCCTGCCACACCCAGGGTATGCTCCAGCCACTCCCATAAGTTCGTCCCACGCACTTTCGAACATGCACAACTCCGCTACTGTGCCAGCAGGGATGTTCTTGTCACTACCAAAAGTTCTTCCCGCGCAATACCGAATGCATCCAAAGCCTCTGCCATACCCAGGGGATGTTCTGGTCACTGCCGGAAGTTCGTCCCAAGCACTGTAAAACGTGTCCGATGCCTATGCCACACCCACGTGGATGTTTTGGTCATTCCTGGAAGTTTGCCCCATGCACTGCCGAACACGCCCGACGCCTCTGCCTCATCCACGGGGATGTTCCAGTTGCTCCTGGAAGTTCATCCCATGCACTGAACAACGCAGCTGACGCCACTGCAACACCCGCTCGGATGTTCTGGTCACTCCCAGAAGTTCATCCCGTGCACTGCAGAGTGTGCCCATCCATCTGCCGTGCCTGCGGGGATGTTCCGGTTGCTTGCGGAAATTTGTCCTATGTGCTGCCAAATGCATCCGACACCTCTGCTGCACCCAAGGGGTTGCTCCAGTCACTACCAGAAGTTTGTCCCGCACTGTTTGGGTTGCCCTGGAAGTTTGCCCGCGGGGATGTTCCAGTCGCTCCTGGAAGTTCGTCCTGCCTACTACCCAACACGCCCGAAGCCTCTGCTACGCCCGTGGGGATGTTCCCGTCGCTCCCAAAAGTTCACCCCATGCACTGCCAAACATGTCCGATGCTGCTACCACACCTGTGGGGATGTTTCAGTGGCTCCCGGATGTTCGTTCCACACACTGCCCAATGCACCTGAAAATCTGCTGTGTGAGCAGAGATGTTCTGGTCACTCCCCAAAGTTCATCCCATGCACTGCCGTATACGCCCAATGCTTCTGCCACAACTGCAGGGATGATCCAGTCACTCCCAGAAATTCATCCCGAGCACTGCCGAATGCGTCCAACGCTATTACCGAGCCCGCAGGGGATTTTCTGGTCACTCCAGGAACTTCGTACCGCACAGTGCCAGATGTGTCAAATGCCGCTGCTGCGGCCACGGGGATGTTCCAGTCCGGAGTTCTTCTTGATGCAATTATCCTTCTTCTGCCGGAACTCCTGTTGGTGTGAATGTCCTTCATTAATTAGGATTAAGTCAAATAGTGGCGGGCTTCACTGCTGGGCTGCATACTTGCTGTTGCCATGCTTGTTGTGCACATTTTCTGGCCCATGCTCTCCTTTGCTGCCTCATTTTCTGCCCGTTGCATTTCCTGTATACTTAGGTGCTCAACAAGTGTGCACTCGACGCCTTTGCTGTACCTGCGGGGCTATTACGTTCGCTCCCGGAACTTCGTCCCACACACAGCCGAACACATCCAAAGCCCCTGCCACACCCAGGGTACGCTCCGGCCACTCCCATAAGTTCGTCCCACGCACTTTCGAACATGCACAACTCTGCTACTGTGCCAGCAGGGATGTTCTTGTCACTACCAAAAGTTCTTCCCGCGCAATACCGAATGCATCCAAAGCCTCTGCCATGCCTGTGGAGATGTTCCCATCGAAAGTTTGTCCCATGCACTGCTGAATGCGTCCAATGCCGCTGCCTCGCCTGCAGGGAATTTTTGGTAGCTCCTGGAAATTCATCCCGGGGCACTGCCGAATGTGTCTGACGCCTCTGCCGCACCAGCGGGGATGTTCCAATCACTCCTGGAAGTTCGCTCCGTGCACTACCAAATGTTCCTGAAGTGTCTGCCGCGCCCTCAAGTATGTTCCAGTGGGTTCAAGAAATTAATCCCATGCATTGCCGAACATAACATATTTAACACCGCTGCCTCACCCACGAAGATGTTCCGGTCACTCCTGGAACTTCGTCCCACGCACGGCTGAACACGCCCGAAGCATCTGCTACCCTTGTAGAGATGTTCCCATCACCTCCA
This sequence comes from Xylocarpus granatum, assembly GCA_019650275.1. NCBI lineage: Eukaryota > Viridiplantae > Streptophyta > Magnoliopsida > Sapindales > Meliaceae > Xylocarpus > Xylocarpus granatum. Next base: position 8,042 of record BNST01001913.1, on the reverse strand, counting down.
GGAGTTGTCCCGAGCACTGCCGAACGCGTCTATACTGCTGCTGCACTGATGGGGAATTTTTTGGTAGCTCCCGGAAGTTCGTCCCAAGCACTGCAGAACACGTCTGACAACTCTGCTGCACCCGTGGGGATGTTCCAGTGCTACTGGAAGTTTGACTCGTGCACTACTGAATGTGCCTGAAGCCTCTGCCATGCCCTCATATATGTTCCGGTAGGTCCCGGAAGTTCATCTAGTGCACTGCCGAACATATTTGATGCAGCTGCCACGCCTGTGGGGATGATCTGGCTGCTCCCAGATGTTCATCCCACACACTACCGAATGCGCATGATGCCTCTGCCGTGTCCACGGGGATGTTCTGGTCGCTCTCAAAAGTTCATCCCATAAACTGACAAACTTGCACAATGCCACTGCCGCACCTGCAGGGATAATTTGGTCATCCCAGTAGTTCATCCCATGCACTGCAGAACATGTTTGATGCCATTGCCACACCTGCAGGGATGCTGCGGCCACTCCCAGAAGTTCATCCCGCTCACAGCCGAGAACACCCGTAGTCTCTGCCACGCCTGCAGGGATGTTCCAGTCACTCCTGGAAGTTCGCCCCTAGTACTGGCAAACGTGTCTGATGCCTCTGCCAAGCCCGTGGGTATATTCTGGTCGCTACCAGAAGTTCGTCCCGTGCACTGCCAAACACGCCCAGCGCCACTGCTGAGCCCGCGGGGATGTTCCAGTCGCTCCTGCAAGTTTGTCCCACGCACTGTCGCATGCGCCCGACACCTTTGCCGTGCCCACGGGGATGTTTTGGTCCAACCCAGAAGTCAGCCCCGCGCACTACCGAACACGCCTGATGCATCTGCAGCTCCCTCAGGGATGTTCTGTTTGCACCCAGAAGTCAGTCCTGCGCACTACCGAACGTGCCCGATGCATGTGCAGCTCCCTCAAGGATGTTTTGGTCACTACCAGAAGTTCATCCTGCACACTGCTCAACGTGCCCGAAGTCCTTGCCACACCTGTGAAGATGTTCCAATCACTTCCGAAAGTTCGTCCTGTGCACTGACCAACACACGCAAAGCCTCAGACTCGCCCAAGGGGATGTTCTGGTCACTCTCGAAAGTTTGTTCCGTGCACTGCCGATTGCACTGAACGCAGCTGCTGCTTCCGCAGGGATGTTCTGGTCGATCTCAGAAGTTCATCCCGCGTACTGCCAAATTGTTGAGAACCTAAGTATGAAGGAAAGGCAATGGGCAGAAAATGGGGCGACAAAGGAGAGCATGGGCCAGAAAATGTGCATAACAAGAGTAGCAACAGAAAGTATGCAGCCCAGCAGTGAAAGCCCAACCAGTATTTGACTTAATGCTAATTAATGTAGGACACTCATGATGAGTTCCAGTAGCAATAGGATAGTCGCGACAAGAAGAATTCTAAGGGCAGAAGGATATGCATTCAAAGTCCTAGTCCTAGAAGGATAAGCCAAGAGGAAGTCCAGCTGCTGTAGAAAACAAGATAAAGTAGGAATTCTAGTCTAGGTAGGAATTCAAGAAAGACCAAGAATCCTAGTAGGATTAAGACACAAAGGATATGGTCTATCTTGATAATGTTTTATTTGACTTAGAAAAGCTTGTTGACTTAGGAAAACATATCCTAAGTGGATAAGGAACCTAAGTACTAGTTAAATTAGGATAAGGCTGTCTTAGGACTATAAATACAGCCCATTATTTGTGAGGAGCTCATAAGCTACGAATTTTGTTATTTTCTCATTCATTAATCAAGAATCAAAGGTAAGCATTCTTGCTTCTATTCTTGTTTATATTTCGGTTATCTTTTAAGAGTTGTCTTGAGATAACTTGGGCTTAAGTCAAGGTTAAGAGTTGTCTTCCTTGCTTAAGAGCTAAGGTTGAAGTTAAGAGTTGTCTTCTTCAACCAAGGCAAGTTGTGATAGGTTTAAGAGTTGTCTTGCCTATCCAACATATCTTTATATATATATTAGTTAACCCGAAGGACAGCTTAGGGGATATAAAATAAGAAAAGAACTCAAGAATCAAACGGGACAGCAAGTTAGGAAGGATTTCAGTAGGCGTGCTGACCCCTAAGGTGTAGAAAAGTTGGGGAAAAAATCGGGACCCCAACAAATTGGTGCTTTCGTTGAGAGATCAGCACAAACACCTCTACAAATTGGTGCTCTCGTTAAGAGATCAGCACAACCACCAGTTGAAAAGAAGCACAATCACCCTTATGAATTAGTGCTCTAGTTGAGACAGCAGCAGAAACACCATTCAGTTGTGAGGACAGCAAGGTTACCATGTCATCTTGGCAGCATTCACCCTCACTACAGCAACGAACTAAGGAGGACTTTGGAAGAATTCTGACCTTAGAGAGGAATCGACACTTACTCAATAACCAGGTAAGTGATATCAAACATCAATTATCTTCTATCATCCATTCTCTTGAGCAATTGAAGAGAGACACACCACGAGTGGCTGGAAAACAAGTCAAAACTGAGAAAAGCAGGAGCAGCATATTGCCACAGAAACCTAGAAGGCTGCATTCGGAGGATGATTTTCACCATGAGCAGCTTCCTTCTCAAGAAAGGGGGAGAGTGCACATGAGTCTAGGGTGCAGAAGGGAGGTGCCACTGAATTTGCACCAGCCCCATGACCTCTATGATGAATACAGTGACGATGAGGTCTTGGATCGAAGGCCAGCAGCGTGGCAGCCAAGGAGAATGCAAGGTTGTCATGAGGCAGAACTTTGGCTGACAAATAGGAAAGAGGAATGGAAACACTCTGACAGCCTAAGCCGCTACACTAAGCCTAAGGTAAAAATTGAATTCCCAACCTTTGAGAAAGGGGATCCAACTGAATGGATCTCCAAGGCTGAGTTCTATTTTGAGAAACAAGGTGTTGAGAGGGGTGAAAGGGTTAATTTTGCATCCTGTCACTTATACGGGAGAGCCAACCAATGGTGGCGTCAACTTAAAGCTACTTATGGTCGAGAAGGTAAAAGGATTGGCTGGACAAGGTTCACACAAGAATTGATGGACAGATTTGGCTCCTCCAGCATCACCAATATTTGTTCCGAGTTTGATGGGAATCAAGTCTTTCCTTCATCAAATTCTAAGAGTGCTGCACCAGTTCAGAACTTAGAATTCTCATCTCCACCTCCTAAGATGCCAATCCGAAGAACAAGCGAAGATATTTCATCACCAACAATTCCAGTTGATGACAGTAGAGGAAAAGAATTATGCACAGGAGATGCATATGCACTTTCAGATGATTACGACGCTAAGGACACAAGTGTTCCAGGACAGGACTTGGTGTGCTTGAATGCCAAGATAAAGATGCAGATGTCTTGTGATGAGTCGAATAATGCATCTACCAAACATCCTGATTCATCTATTCAGATTGAAGGATTTGCTAATCTTTCACAGACAGATTCACATGCTGCAAGAGATCAGACCATTAAACCATTCATTGGTCAAACTGTAGCGGAAAATATGCATAGCATGCAGCATGTTTTGCAAGGCAAAAATATTGATCAAATGCCATCATCTGCACCTGTTTTAGACCCTCAATTCCCTGGACAGAATGAGGATTATTTGGGTTGCAGCTTGAACACTGAAGATCCAGACATTCCATGCAACAGGTCAGGTGTTCTGGACAACAATCCCCATTGCCAGCACAAATTCCCAAAGCCGCATGGACAACGAGGAGGAAGTAGAGTCAGAACACTCCCTAGAACATGCGGAAGAAGGCGAAATCAATTTGCATGCAGTAAGGACAACCACCAAGCCTACTGCCATGAGGTTATTTGCAACCATTAATGGCAAAAACATTTTGGTGTTGATAGATAGTGGAGCTACTCATAACTTTATCAACACAAAACTGGTCAAAACACTCCAGCTATGTCCAAAAAGGATTGCACCCTTTGCGATAACAATGGCAAGCGGACAGAAACTCAAGTGTGTGCAAGTTATCAAGGCAATAGCTACGCAGATTCAAGGAGTCAAGATAGAGGCAGAACTGCATGTGTTAGCCTTGGCAAGTCTTGATGTGGTTTTAGGCAACGCTTGGCCTAAAACCATAGGCAAGATAATGTTGGACTACCAATCCATGGCCATGCACTTCCAATGGAAGGGAAAAGACTACACATGGAAGGCATCCACCACTAATGCAGCGCATCATTGTGAGGTAAGTACACAATGTTTTGCGATTTTATTGGCCACAAAAGAGAAAAACACAGCCGAAAATCTTACACACGAAGACATACCAAGAGGAGTAAGAGATCTTTTGGAGCAATTCAGAGATGTCTTAGGAGAGCCACAAGGACTACCACCCTCAAGACATTACGACCATGCCATCCCATTAATCGACAAAACCAAAGCGATTAATGTAGCACCTTACCGGTATGAACACTTCCAAAAGAACGAGATCGAAAGACAAGTGGAGGAGATGCTACAGCAAGGTATTATCCGACCTAGCACCTCACCCTTTTTTTCTCCCGTTCTACTTGTTAGAAACAAAGACAGAACTTGGAGGTTTGGCACCGATTATCGGGCACTCAACCAAGCAACTATCAAGGATCGTTTTCCGATCCCAACAATTGATGATATGCTGGACGAGTTACATGGAGCAAAGCTGTTCACCAAGCTGGATCTCAAGGCCGGATATCATCAAGTACGCATGAAAGAAGAGGACGTGCAGAAGACAGCATTTCGGACTCATAGTGGACACTACGAGTACCTAGTCATGCCGTTTGGACTATGCAACGCACCCTCCACCTTTCAAGCGGCCATGAATGACATCTTCAAACCTTACTTGCGCAGGTTTGTTTTAGTTTTCTTCGATGATATTTTGGTCTATTCTAGGAACCATAATGATCACATAGAACACTTAGCAAAAGTGCTAGAAGTGTTAAGAAGAAATCGTTTTGTCATCAAGCCATCCAAGTGCACATTCATGCAAGAGGAGCTTGAATACCTTGGTCACATCATATCCAAAGAAGGAGTGAAGGTAGACCAACGAAAAATAGAGCCATGCAAACATGGCCAACTCCAAAGAATGTCACAGAACTTAGAGGATTTCTAGGTTTGACAGGCTACTATCGCCGATTTGTTCACAAATACGGTGCCATAGCAAAACCACTAACGGATTTGCTAAAGAAAGACGGATTCCTATGGACAGAGAAGAGTGAAGACACATTCAAGTTGTTGAAGCAAGCTATGTGTGAGACACCAGTGTTAGCACTGCCTGACTTCAACCAAACTTTCGAGCTTCACACTGACGCATGTCAAGATGGAATAGGTGCTGTCCTGAGTCAAGCCGGAAGACCTATTGCATACATGAGCAGAGTCTTAGGGCCCATGAAAAAGGTGTTGATAAATAGAATTTGAATGTGTTTAGCTCACACTTTCAAAGATTCAACATAAACAAATAAAAAATGCAAGTAGAGAGAAAATAGATGAAGAGAGAAAATTGAAGAGCTTTTGTATTCTATCTCAAAATATTTACACATCTTGGGTTTATATATACAACATCCTAACGGCTAGGTACAAGCTTACTTTACTTTTCTAACAGCTAGGTACAACACATAACAGCATATCTTTCAATTTAAAAAACTAGCCGTTATTTCGTCTTTTAGTAGTTACTTGAATTGGGCTTTGGGCTGGATCTGGGTATCCATAGATCAATCCAAGAGTTATTTGGGCTTTTCATCTTCACCCTCAATCTCTTCATCTTTAACACTCCCCCTCAAGTTGGACTTGTACAAATTGAATAAGTTCAACTTGGAACTCACCTTAAGAAGTTGTTGATGAGTACATGGTTTGGTGAATATATCCGCAAGTTGATCTTCACTCTTCACATAAGGCATGTTGATCACTTTGCTCAAGTACTTTTCTCTTGTGAAGTGACAATCAACTTCGATGTGCTTGGTCCTCTCATGGAACACTGGATTAGATGCAATGTGTGTTGCTGCCTTGTTATCACAGTACATGTCCATAGGTGTTTCAACTGAAAATCCTAAGTCTTCCACTAATGATTTTATCCAAACCAATTCACTCGTAGTAGATGCCATAGCTCTATATTCAGCTTCTGCACTCGATCTTGCAACTACACTTTGCTTCTTGCTTTTCCAAGTCACCAAATTACCTCCCACGAATGTGCAATAACCAGTGGTTGATCTTCTGTCCTCGAAGTTACCGGCCCAATCCGCATCTGTGTAAGCACATATCTTGTGGTGGCCATTTCTTCTCATCAAGATTCCTTGCCCCGGTGCTTGTTTTATGTACCTTAAAATTCTATTCACCATTTCCATGTGTATATTCTTTGGGCATGACATGTGTTGACTTACCTGTTGCACAGAAAAAACAATATCAGGTCGTGTAATAGTTAAATATATAAGCTTACCTACAAGTCTTTGATAAAGCTTGATATCCTTGTATGGCTCCTCCTTGTCATGTTCGTTTTCATGCTTGTTATCCTCTTTCTTCCTTCTTAGTGCCTCCATAGGTGTCACAGCTGGCTTTGCTCCAAGTTTTCCTGTCTCACTTAACAAATCAAGAACATATTTTCTTTGGGATAGAAATAGCCCTTCATTGGAACAAGCGATTTCTATACCTAGAAAATATCGTAAGTTTCCCAAATCTTTAACATCAAATGCAAACTTCAAATATGTTTTAATGCTCTTAATGCCATTAATGTCACAACCGGTGATGATAATATCATCCACATAAATAAGAACAATGGTAGATCCCTCACTTGAGTGCTTAATAAATAAGGAATGATCAGCATCACTCACTTTAAAATTTTGAGAACACAATGCATTATGCAACTTATTATACCATGCTCTTGGTGATTGCTTTAATCCATATATGGCTTTCTTCAATTTGCAAACATGTGTATTCGGAACCATAACATCATATCCTTGAGGTAAACTCATGTAAACCTCTTCCTCTAACTCTCCTTGCAAGAAAGCATTCTTCACATCCATTTGATGTAAATCCCAATTATAATTAGCCGCTAAGGAGAGAAGCACCCTAATGGTGTTCATTTTTGCAACTGGTGCAAAAGTTTCTGTATAGTCTAAGCCATAGGTTTGAGTGAAGCCTTTGGCCACTAACCTAGCCTTATGTTTGTCCAAGGTTCCATCACTATTTAACTTAGTCTTATACACCCATTTGCATCCTACAACCTTCTTTCCCAAAGGTAAAGGTACTAATTCCCATGTATTATTTTTAACTAAAGCATCCAATTCCTCTTGCATGGCTTGTCTCCAAACTGATAATTCCCTAGCTTCCTTAAAGTTATTAGGATCCTTAATGGTGTCTACTTTAGTTAAAAAGGCTCTAAAACTCTCTTTTACATTTCCTAAGGTGTAGTAGTGGTTAAGAGGGTGTGCGATTACTTTGTTACCATGGAAAAACACTCTTTTCTTCATCCAATCCGATGGAGATTGTCGAATTCTTTGAGATCTCCTAAGTGGGGGATTTTGGCCTTGCATAGGTGCAACATGCTCCCCCTCACTTCGTATACTAATGGATGGCCCATCTTGGTTACTAGAGGATAGTGATTCTAGTTGAACATTCAAGTGTTCATCACTATGTATTTCATTTTGCTCTCCCTCGTCTCTAAGTCTACTAGATGATAACGGTAAATCTTCACTTACATCACTAGGTGAATGTGCATCTAGACTTTCATTGCTGGTTTCACCCTCATTAGACTCTTGATCTTGTGATTCTATGTTATCACTACTCAAGTGTTGGTCATGGTTGCCTAGTACGTCACTAGATGGTGGTATATACTTGTCTATTATGGCTAAAGGAAGTGGATCATCAACTTCACCTTTTCCATTACCAATGCTATGAAAATATGAGTCATTTTCTACAAAAGTAACATTTCTAGAGATATACTTGCTCTTAGTTAAGGGATTATAGCACCTATAACCCTTAGTATCTACACAATAACCTAAAAAGATGCATTTAATGCTTCTTTCACTTAATTTATCTCTTGAATGACTTGGCATATGCACATAACATACACATCCGAAAA